>LOJH01004209.1:11363-26739 GCA_001685095.1 Ellobius talpinus | reverse complement strand
AGAAGAGAAGAGAAGAGAAGAGAAGAGAGAGAAGAGAAGAGAAGAGAAGAGAAGGCTGAATTTGGTAGTGTACGCTGTAATGCTACTTGGCTAGTTCCAGGCATGTGAGAGACCCTGCCTTATAAAACAAGGTGAACAGTGTATGAGGAACAAAACTCAAGGTTGACCTCTGTTATGCACATACCCCCACACACGTACATTCACACACATACATGTACACACCCACCCACAAATCTTTTAATATTGATTGTCTTCTATGATAGCACGATTAACTGTTAAGCAGAACAGATATGCCCATTTGCTAGACATGGAAACCGAAGTGCATTAACTGTGACTGCATTAAACAGACTCCCTCATCTGACCACACACCAGTGCCAGGTGTGGGGACAGATGTCTGTAACACCAGCACTCAGGAGAAAGAGGCAGGCAGATCTTTGTGAGCTCAAGACCAACCTGGTTTACATTGCAAGTTTCATACCAACCAGAGAGCCAGGGCTACATAGTGAGACCCTGATCAGAAAGACAGAGTCAGAGACATAGAGAAAAGAAAAAAAGTGTGACATGCCAAAGGAAAGACCTCAGAATTGAACGGAAGAGACAGATGTTAGCCCCAGTAACTATAACATAAGGTGGGCAAAGAGGAGCAAAAGAGCCGGCGTGTGTGTGTATGTGAATTGGTGCCTAGATTTCTCTGGGTGCTCATATTTCCTCATATTCTCTTGTGAAAACATCTTGGGGTGAAAGCAGAGTGAGGGTGACGACGTAGGGGGTGGCAGTGTCTAAACAGAGTTGTGCAGGGCTGAAAAGGGTTTTCCCAAGCATGGGAGAGCAGCAGTGCATGAGAGATGGTTTGGCCAGCTGTTCCAGATAGAGCAAAGAATGTGGGATTGAAGAATCATTTTTAGCTAAACACATAGCCATTTTTTTAAAAAAATTATCTTATGCTGTGTGTGTGCGCGCGCACACACATGAATGCAGGTACAGTACAGGGAGAGTCCGGAGGCATCGGATCCCCTGGAGCTGTAGTCACAAGTGATTGTGAGCCTCCAGACCTGGGGGAATCTGAATTTGAGTTCTCTGTAAGAACAGTTTGTTCTTTCAGCCTCTGAGTCATCTCTTCAGTCCCTGGATAGCTGTTTTTGTGTTTTAGAGATGTACTTACCTTATTTTCTAGCTGGAACATGGAGAGTTCTGGAGAGAAGAGAGAAAGGGAAGGAATTTCTCAGAACTCAAGATCAAGTGCCTGGAAAAGAAATTTGTTTAATCATCTTTGAAAGCAAACATTGGCATCAGAAATATGCGCAGATGTGCTCAGTTGGGACTCACTGCTTCTGGGGCGCTTGGGCTCAGATCCAGGGCAAATCTCTACCACTGGATTACACAGCCAGCCCCAGAACTGAGATTTGAGTGTTTGCCATGGTGAACAGATCTTGCAACGTTCTCACAGAATCCAACTGGCATTGGTCCACAGGGTGAGAGGGAGCAGCGGTCTAAGACCAAAGGCCTGAAAGGTTTGCATTTTCTTCACGCTCTCCAGATCTTCAGGACACCTTTGTGAAGTCCAGCAGGGTTTCAGGAGATACACTGGGCACTGTGGGACCAGGCCTTGCACAGTGCTCCAACCTGAAGTCAGTAAATGAATTTATTGCAAGAAACATCAACAAGAAGCAAATTCCTCAGCTGGGCGGTGATGGTGCACACCTTTGATTCCAGCACTCAGGAGGCAGAGGCAGGTGGATCTCTGTGAGTTTGAGACCAGTCTGGTCTACAAGAGCTAGTTCCAGAACAGACACCAAAGCTACACAGAGAAACCCTGTCTCGAAAAAAACCCAAACAAACAAACAAACAAACAAACAAATAAATAAATGGAAGAAGCAAATTCCTCAATTCCTCAACACTTGCCACTTGGATGATCTGAACGCTTAGTCGCTAAGGTACCACTTTGCACAGAGAATCTGAATCCTGAGATCTAGCCAGCCTGAGATGTTTCAAAGAACCATATATCCTCCTTTAATCTTTGAAAAGATCTCTGTGAGGTGGGACAAAGGAAAACACTATCATCATCCAAAAAGCAAAAAGAAAGAAAAGAAAAAAAGAAAAGATAGAAAAGGTAAAAGCGCTAGGCTTGTGACTTTCATCTTTAATCCCAGTACTCAAGAGGCAGAGGTGGGTGGATCTCTGAAGTTGAGGCCAGCCTGGTCTTCAGAGTGAGTTCCAGAACATCCAGGACTACACAGAGAAATCCTGTCTTGAAAAACCAAAATCAAAACATCACACACACACACACACACACACATCCATTCTTCAGGCACACAGGGGGTGGAGGTGGAGGAATGGAGGAAGAGAGGGATGGAGAGATAGAGAGAGAACCTCTGTTAGAAGGATTTTACGAAAATATTTTCATTTAGACATTGATTTGTGGTGATATCTTATGTTAAAAATAAGCATCGAAGGACTGGTTTATTAATTAACCCTGGAACATCATGCTGCGTACTGGGCTTGCTTGGGTACTAGATTACCAGACTTCCTGGTTTGGAATCACTTAAAGACTTCTCGAGACAGCTGAAAGACAGGCAGTAGTCACTGGTGAGCACTCAGGGCAGCTAATGGGCTAACAAGCACTGTCAGGCAGCTGCGCAGTTCAACTGTTCATTTTGCTGAAGGCAGATAATTTATGCTGCATCCCACAGCCCAGACCGAGTGTGTAAAACCAGAGAGGAATGTTAATGGGGAAAACATTACAAATTCTTAAAGTGACAGCTTTTTTGGGGGGGAGGGGGTTGTTGTTGTTGTTCAGTGATTTAGTCAGATTGCAGCCAGATCATGCAGGTATTTTAATGAATGTGGGTAATAATGACATGTGGTTTTGGCAAAGTGAACTCCTGAGTTCAAAAGCAATGGCTGAAAAAGAGGAGTGGGCCATAACAGAGGGTCGTGCGCTGTCGGGCAAGTGGTAGGCATTTGGGAACTTTAAAAAAGAAATTTATTTTATTTTTAATTATGCTTGCTCTCTCTCTGTGTGTGTGTGTGTGTGTGTGTGTGTGTGAGCAAGTGAGTGTGATGGTCAGAACCACCAGTCACCAGTCCCACTGGAGGTGAAGGCACTTGGAAATGACTCAAAGCAGGTGCCAGGAACTGAACTCTGGTCCTCTTTAAGAACAGTAAATGTTCTTACCCGTTGAGCTATTCTCCAATCCTGCTTTGGACATTTTCCTTCCTGTTTTGAATGACTAGGGACTGGGGTGTAGCCGAATGGTGCAGCACTGTCTCCCAGAGGTCTGGCCCCATCTCTACTGTTTGAAATCAAAGAGGCTCTGGAGAGGTGGTCAGTGGGTAAGAGGGCTACACAAGCAGAGTCCCTGAATTTGGACTCTGAGCACCCAAGTAAGTATCTGGATGTGACTGCACACACCTGTGACCCCAGCAGTGTGGGAGGCAGAGACACATGCACGAATCACTGGGATGTGCTGGCTGCCAGCCTAGACCAGATTCTGTGAAAGCCCCTGTCTCAAAGGAACATGGTAGAAAGAGATAGAGCAGGACAACTCTGGCCTACGTGTGCACAGGCTGCACACATGTCTACATATAATGCCCCCCCACATACATACACACGTTAAATGTGATTAATTAAAAAACCTTTTGAGTTTAATACTAAATACTCTTCTGATTATTATTCTTTGAGGTGAAGGAAGCAATAATAACCACCAGTTACCGAGCACTGTTCATCTGCCAAACCTGTGCCAGCACAGACATGGCCTTCCTTTATTCTCAACCATACTGTTAGATACTGTTTTTATTGCTCTCATTTTATAAATGTGGAACAGAGTCACAATGCTGTGGCTTTTCCAAGGTCTCATAGCATGTGAGAGATGGAGCTGGATCCAAACACAGGTCTGACAGAAACATTTAGTCACTTGGCTTCCTGCCCTTCTGTATGTACGCTTGACTTGTCTAAAGTGGTTCTAAAATAGAGGCATTTGAGGACTCACCAGATGGCTGAATTGGTATGGGCGCTTGCTGCTGAGCCCAAGTATCAGAGTTCGATCCTCCTGGGACCTACATAGGGAAAGAAAAACTGATTCTTGCAAGTTGTCCTTCGACTGTTACGTACCTACCGTGACACAACACTCCCATGTGAAAAAAAAAATCACAGAAGCATTTGGAATGTCTCTTGGATGTTTGTGTATGGCCTCGGATGTATGTAAGGCCTATTGGTATACTTGAAGGTGCAGGGCGGTTTTTGTTTCCATCCAGCTCCCATCTCTAGGCCTTAGGAACAAGATCAGAGACTAAGCTTCCCTTTGGAAACAATTCTGTAATAGCCAATGCTATACAGTCGCTTTTGTCCTGGGCACTTTCTAATTGCCTTATCAACTATCATTTAGTCACTGCAACAGCCCAGAGGAAGGTCCTGGTACTTGCCCTTGCCTTACAGAGCAGGAAATTGAAAGCCCATCAAGTTTATCACCTCTGCCACTAAAGTTAAGCAATTTAGCAAAACACAAGTAAGGCTACCTAGGTGAGGTAAGTGGTGGGATTGGGTTTGAACCCAGGTTGCCAGCCCTGCTCTGCTGGCTTCTTAGATCAGAAGCAGTGACTTGTCCCCAGGCAGGTTCAGACATTGCTCTCCCCTCCCCAGTGAAACATCCCCTCCTGCAGACATTCCCAGTCCACCAAGTGAGAAGCCGGCAATAGTCAGGCTCCCAAAGAACATCTTGGCTCTATCAGGCCTCCACATGTTGAGATGTTCCGTATAGATTTTTTTTTCTCATGGCTAGAACATTGACAGCCTTCAAGATTACCCCGAGGGAGGACAGCTCTCTTTCTGACATGTGAGCCACTGTGATTACTGATGGAGGGTGCGGGTCTGTCTTGGGTCTGCCTCTGTCTCACTTCCCAGCTGAAATGCCCCAAGCACTTGCTGCTGCTTTTCGGTCTCTCACTATTTCCCACAGTTTTTTTTTTTTAAAGGTGAAACACAGACCTCTCTGTTTCATGTCTTGCCAGCTGTCTGGCCTGCTCCCTTCACCTCTTACCACCAACCAGCTGCAGCAAATGGAAAGGAGTACATTTGTTCAAGGTGGGGTTGGCCATGGGGGTCTGCCTTTGCGCCTCAGTGGGTGCTCCCTGCAGGGGAAGCGTGGTGGATGGTTGTACTGTTGCTACCCTCCCTGGGAGGTCTTTGAAGCCCCCACCCCCAACCTCTAACCTACGTTTGATCTTGCATTCCACTGCCAAATCAGATAACGGCTTCTCTGCCCCCAAACCTGGGACAGAACTTTACAGTTTACAAAGTACTTTTATAGCTATTCTCTCATTTAACCCTTACAACCATGTAGTGGTAAAGAGTTATTCGCAAATTTCAGAATGAGAAAATCGGCTCAGGGTTGGGTAAATGATCTGCTCAAGTTCTTGCCATCCCTACTTAGGAATCCTCCCTACCACATGATAGCTTTAAGAGGCTCGATCATCAATGGCAGGAGGCTAACGTATTTCCTGCTTACACTCTTCATGGCACAGAACATCCTGATATCTGGGGAGCCCAGTAGCCCTGCTAATCCAGGAACATCCTGGAATCTGGGGAGCACAGTAGCCACGCTAAGCCATGAACATCCTGAAATCTGGGGAGCCCAGTAGCCTTGCTAACAGCTGTCCAATAAAGCATGTGGAGATATTGTCATGCTGTGCAGCTTCAGGCAGCCCTTTGAACCTCACTTGTCCTGACGGTCTCAGAGGACTACGGGAAGGATCAAGTGAGCTAACCTATAGCTTTATAGAGAGAGCCGGAAACACGAGGAGTTACCTTCGTGCTGATGTTTTTATCCTGAATTTTCCTGGCAAACACCACAGGTTCCATTTCCTGTGTGAATATCTTTCTTTAGGGTGATATTGTCTCAAACTCTGTGGGAGTATTTAAAGTTACATCCTTGGTCTAAAAAGAAAGGTGGGGAGGAAGAAAAGAGGCAAAAAACCTCAAAACCCTAAGAGTAAAGAAAAGGTAGCATTAGGCTGGGGAGGTATCCCTTAAAAAACAATAAACAAACAAACAAAAACCAAGAGTCAAGGAGAAATAAAGTACAAGACAGCTTATGGTGAGCCAAAAGCTATTTGTGATCATTTTTGTCTTATTTAGCCCCCACAGCCACTTTCTGAGGCAGGTATTTTCCTTAAAAAATTAAATAAGTGTGTTTGAAACATACATTTGTTTCTAGAACAGCTGACCACTGCTATCTCACTCTACCTCCCCTTGGTGCCCCCACAGTTTTCCCCTCATTTCACGTACCTCCCCTATTTTGGTTATTGATAACCTCTTGACTCTGATTAGTGTTGCCCATGTGCGTGTGGTGTGGGACCATCCACTGAAGCGTGGGCAATATACTAGTAACCATGTCCCCAGAAGAGAGTGGCCCTGCCCCCTTCAGCTGTGGCTAGCGGCTTGCCCGTGATGTATAGACCATGAAGCAGGCACCATGTGGTTGAAGAATGTGCGCAGACCTGGCAGCCCCTGAGGGGTTGGTAGTGCTGGAAGCTCTGCTCAACTTTGCTCCTAGGGCTCAGGCATCCACCAACCTTGGCCATCAAGGTGTGAGACAGGCAGCCGCCTCCTGAGCTCTCTGAGTACCACACATGCACATGATGCACATAAATACACGCAGGCAAGCACTCATTCACATAAAATTAATAACTCAAAAATAATTTAAAAAATAAAATTTTGCTTTTTGAGTGCCTGATAATTTATTCACCCAGTCAAACTACATTGCCCATGGCCAGACTTTCTCATCTGTCCCTCCATTCTTCTAGCATCCTACATGGGGTTGCTACTTTTCCTTTTTTGAATAGGTAATATATTTACACAGCTCAAAAGTAAAGTGTATAAGAAAGGCGATTGTGAAAAATTCTCTTTCCCTTGCCTGGCTTTCATCATGCCCGTTTCACACACAGTAGGATCGCGTTCTAGTGGTAGCGGTTGTTAATGTATCTTCAGAGTTTCTACATGGGTATGGAAACAATTAAGCTTTTTAGAACACAAAAGGTAATAAATAATACTCTTCCATTTTTGTGCATCTCCCATTTTCTCCACTATATCTTGAAAATCATTCCCTATCGTTTCTTAAACACATTTCCATTTCCTTCCCTCTCGATCCTGTCTCCAACGCCCCCTCCCATCCTTCCTCAGCACCTAGTAATTCCTTTCACGGAATGTCATTACATTAAAGCAGGTCTCTGTTGATGGACTTTTGAAGTGTTTAAGCGTTTTACAGTTGCTGTTTAAAATGCTTTAGTGAAGGGCTCGGGACAGCAAAGGTTAAAATAGGATAAAGAGCGAAACTGAGACTAGCTTTAGCTGTAAAGTTGTGATCTGGGAGGCAGGAATTAAAAACCTTCTGGCTCTGCCTTGTGACGGAGCACATCTGGAGTGCCAGAGGCTGCATTTTGGCTACAGTTGTTCACTGGGGAAAAGACGGGAAACAATCTTCTCTGGTGAAACCGCAACACATCTGAGCTCGGTTTGCTGTCTCAGGGTGAAGACAGATTGACAGCTGGTGTATGAGCGCCCAAAGGTAAACTCCCGTAATAAAGAAATTGATAGCATGACAGATAGCGGCGAGATAAGGGCTGTTATCCACAGATAAAGCTCTTTCAACAGGTTGCTACCAATTCGATCCTGTAGCTTGCAGTTGAAGAAAAGAGATCAACAGTTCATTCCTACACCTCTGAGGAAGCTCTGACGTAGCAGTCAGGGATTCCTCATTGCACCACAGACACATGTCAGATAAAAGACCCCAGCAAAGGGCAAAGAGTTTAAAACAGAAACACTGTATCTTAGATGTGCAATATTTGGTAATACAGTAATTATTTTGGTGATAGGATCAGGGGAAGTTTCATCTTAGGTTTTTTGAGCTTAGAAATCACATGTGTGAGATTTTATGTTGTCGTTTTGGTGTGAAACCTTGGTTTCCCACTGTAGATAGATAAGGATTAACTTGTTCACTGACATCACAGGTCACCACTATACTTAGAGATGGATAAAACCTGAAGAATTTGAGGGATGTACCCGAGAAATTAGAATGGGAAATTGTGGAATATTCACATACTTTACACTGTGTGAATATAGGTTGCTGTGACTGGTTTGATAAAGAAGCTCATTGGCCAATAACTGGACAGGATAAAGTCAGGCAGGAGAGCCAAACTGAGAATGATGGGAAGAAGGGCGGAGTCAGAGGAGTCTGGAGCAGAAGCAGAGAAGCAAGTTGGGTATGCCATGCTGAGAAAAGGTAACCAAGCCACCAGTAAAGCATAGATAAGAAATATGGGGTATTTAAAAATGTACAAGTTAGCTAATAACAAGCCTGAGTTATTGGCTGAACATTTATAATTCATATTAAGTCTCCATGTTGGTTATTTGGGAACAGGCAGGCAGAAAAGAAACATTCATCTACATGAAATTATCAGCCAATGCTCTTTTCTGGATTGGGTGAAATTTCAACTATTTTGAATTTATATTATTTATATTGCAAGGTATTTCCTGATTCCTTATTTCCATGGTCAGTGAAGACTTTATCCACCCACCCTGCTCCCTTTGAGACAGGCGCTCACTACTTAGCCCTGGTTGTCTTGGTACTCTCTATGTACACCAGCCTGGCCTCAAACTTAGAGAGATTCACCTGCCTCTGCCTCCTGAGTGATGGTATTAAAGGTGTTTGACATCATGCCCTGCTGATATTGTACACTTCTGGTATTTAGACACAAACTTAAAGGTTCCCTTGACCACGCTTGCCCCCTTTCTCTTTTGTTTTAAAAGAACCAGAAAAAAGTCAGGTGCCACCCATGACACACACCTGTAATCTTGCACTTGTGTGATGGCGCAGAAGAGTCAGGAACTGAAAGTTATTCTTGGGACATGGCAAATTCTAGTCTGCCTGGGCTGCATCAGACCTAGTCTCAAAAATAAGAACAAATGAACAAAAGAAGAATTAAATAAAAGGAGAGAAAAATGTGACATTGAGGTTGAATGGAGATGGCAAGACAGAAGAGAGATCAAAGCTGCAGTGTGGTTGACATGGGGTTTCTCGAGCCTTTATTTTCAGGAAAAGCCTTTCAAACAGTGCAGTTTTTGAATATATTTATTAAAAATAGCAAGGCTCTTGGCATTGGAATGAGTCGGGCATACTTTGCATCTTTTGTAACTATAGAAGACTTTTCCGAGGTTCATTGAGAAATATTTTTGTTCTTTGTTTCTGTGTTGAAGCAGTGTCTCACTGTATAGCCTAAACTGGTGTGGAACTCGTGACCGCCCTTTTGCATGATGGGATTGCAGGCATATGCCACCACGTCTAATGTGAGGAGAATAGTTGTCAGTTCATTGAAATCCAGGTAACTCTGGAAGGAAGTCAAATTTGAACTTCTTTTTTCTTCTATGAAGACCAATGAAGAATACAAACAACCAAAGCAAGGGTGTTTTTCATGGACTTATGTCATATAAAAACCTCAGGAAAGGTCTTCTTTCCTTCTCATTTTTCACCTTTTTGTTTCAAAAATTTCTAACAGAGGACAACTTGCAGGGCTTGGTTCTCTCCTTCATATGGTGATATGAAGCCCAGGGCCTGAACTCGGATCTTCAGGCTTGGTAACAGGGCTTTCATTTCCTGAACCTTTAGCTGGGCCCTGAGCCATCTTGCCTGCCCCAATTTTAGGCTTTTGAAAGTAATTTTTTGAAGATTTGAAGGGGCAACTTCAGAAATATGGATGAATAGCTTGCTTATTCATGAGCCAAAAGAGCTTAAGACTCCATAATGAACAGATTATGTTTTTCCTAAGCTGAAGTTGCAGGCAGTTGTGAGTCACCTGATGTGGTGCTGGGAATTGCCTAAGCAACGTATTAAGCACATCCTCTGTGGTTAAGCCACACACTGATCCCACCTGGCTAACATCTATCAACCTGCTGTCACCTGTAACATACTGAAGAAAGTCTTTTCTCTGTTTGTGAGACTGAGTTTGGACCTGTTCTCTGAGGCTCCCGTGGTGTGCAGTGGCCCAGCTGTGTTGTGCTGTTGAAGACACGCTATCATGTCCTGCTTTGTGTCGTGGCTCTATTTACTGGCCTGCTTCTCTTTCCCCAGCCTACCATGTTCTTCTGGTGCCCAAGGATTGTGTTTTGCTTACGATCGTGCCTCTGACACTGAGCACAGTGTCAGGTATATGGGAAATACTTACGGAATAAAGTATGTACAACTGAATAAGTTAACAAAATACTTTGGCATTTTTATCCAAACAATGCTTTTTTGTATACAAAGCTCTCTTTGGCCAATTTTGAAAAATAAGTTTCAAAAAGGGGAGTGGTAGGCAATGCATTCTCTGTTGAGGGACTGGAGGCATGGCTCAGTGGTTAAGAGGGCAGACTGCTCTCAGGGCAGTGGTGGCGTAGGCCTTTAATCCCAGCAGAGGCAGGTGGACCTTTGTGAGTTCAAGGCTAGCCTGAGCTACAGAGCAAGTTTCAGGACAGCCAGGGCTACACAGAGAAACCCTGTCTCAAACCCCTTCCCCCCAAAAAAGAGGGCAGACTGCTCTGTCCTTTCAGACAGTGGGAACTTGGTTCTCAGCACCCAATTCAGGTGGCTCACAACTTCCTGAGACTCCAGTTCCCAACATCTTCTTCTGGTCTCCCCAGCAGCAGAGCTCATCTGCACATAGCCCACAAAGAGACCCATGTATACACATAATGAAAAAATAAAAATAAGTCTCTAGAAAGAATTAATGTGAGTAAAATAACATTCATTGTTATTTTGCTTCTAGCCTTAACTTTTAAAATAATAAAGTGGATCTTTATTAATTACCCATAATTAAATTACATTATTTGACTCCTAAATTTCCCAGCATTTTATTGTGAAAATCTTCAATCATCCATGAATGAGATAAATTGTGTAGTGCGCATCATAGTATATATCCATCATCTCTACTCTACCTATCAGACAAGGTGTCCCATCATGCCCGACTTAGACATGAATTCTATTATTTTTAATAATAGAATAAGTGTTATTATTATTACTTTGATTTTTTGAGACAGGGTCTCCCTATGTAGCTCTGGCTGTTCTGGAACTCACTATGTAGACCAGGTTGGCCTCAAACTTCACAGAGATATTTCTACCTCTGCCTCTATAGTGCTGGGGCTAAAGTCGTGTGCCATTATGCCCAGCTGACATGAATTATAAATGTGTATTTTTACCATAATAAAAAAAGTCTATCGTGGTGGTTTACTGCTTTAATTTAAGCATCTAGGAGGCAGAGACAGGAGGATCTCTCTGAGTTCAAGGTCAGCCTGGTTGTCCCACAGAGAGTTTCAGGCCAAGCAGGGTGACATAGTGAGGCCCCCTTCTCCAAAAATAAGACTTATTTTAAAACTGTTGACCATATAGCCATAACCAAGTAAAAAGAAAAATCATCTGTTAAAAAGTTAACAACAAAAGAAGGAGCAAAACCTCATTTTAAATTTCAAAGGGAAAATACATTGTTTTCAGGTAGCAACATTAGTGGAAATGTCCAATAATTGAGTCAGGTAGCAACCTGGTTCAGTCTGTGGCCCTTTGCTGTGGTGAAGGACATGAAAAGGGAATGACAGAAGACAATTGTCGATGTGTGTATGTGTGTGGTGTGTACTTCTTCCTACATTCTCAGCTAGTTAGCATTCTCTCTCTCTCTCTCTCTCTCTCTCTCTCTCCCTCTTTTTTTTGTTTCAGTGTCTTCACCATAAACAGCTTGTTCAGGGATTGTTGCAAGCACCAGGGAGCTTCCTCCAGAGGCAGAGTTTGTTTCTATAGGAATTTAGAAAAGAGACAATTTAGCTGCAGAGTGCAAATTGCCATGGCTACTCTGGTCATGCTCCCTGGATGGGTCAGGTGAGGTGGAAGTTCTTATGAAATCACAGCCCAGCTCAACTGAATTAGCTTTTTTCTTTGTTTGTTTGTTTTTCCTGACAGAGTCCCAAATTGAAGTTATTACTTAGCCCAATTGGAGGTAGTTAACAAGGACCCCACTGAATCTCAGGGAAGTCTTTGCTTAGCATACAAGATTGGCTCCCATGCTGATGAGCTAAGAGGGAAGTCTGGGCTTAAAGAGATGGACAGCGGGTTTTCTCACCATTAAAGGTCCAGAAGGCTAGCTTGCAAACCTTGTGCACAGACAGCCACCATGCCGATGCCACCACTCATCAAGCACTGCCTTTGACATCACCATCATGTGGCCTGTGGCACCACAGAGAATTGGTGAACATTGTCCTCTTGCCACAGGCAGCAGAGAAATACAGATATTATACATGTGGGTCCTGACTTAGAAAAACTTTGATTTTACACATATATGTCTACGGAGGTCAAAGAGAAACTTGTGGGCATCAGCTCTCCCCTTCTAAGGGACAGAACTCAGGTCATCATCAGGCTTGGTGCCCCATCTGCTGAGTTATCCCACT
This sequence comes from Ellobius talpinus, assembly GCA_001685095.1. Taxonomy (NCBI): domain Eukaryota; kingdom Metazoa; phylum Chordata; class Mammalia; order Rodentia; family Cricetidae; genus Ellobius; species Ellobius talpinus. Next base: position 14,279 of record LOJH01004209.1, on the reverse strand, counting down.
AGCCCACTGCCCATGCCTTTTGTTTTTAAGACTAAAATCTCAACCATCTGTTCAAAGTAGTCAAATTTTGTGAAGAAAGGCGTGAAGAAAGGGAACTGAAGTGAACTGATTGAGAATTTTCTTTTCCTGAGACAGGGTTTCTCTGAGTAGCTCTCACTGTCCTGGAACTCACTCTGTAGACCAGGCTGGCCTCAAACTCACAGAGATCCACTTGCCTCTGCCTCCCAAGTGCTGGGCCACTACAGTCAGCTTGAGTGAGAATTTTAAAGAAGCTTTATTTACTTTTATGCTATGTGTATGGGTGTTTTGCCTGCACGTATGTCTGTGCACTACGTGTGTGCACTGCTCAAGGAGGAACTGGAACTCTTGGAACTGGAAATACAGACATCTGGAGCTGCCATGTGGGTGCTGGAAACCGAACCCTAGTCCTCTGCAAGAGCAGTAATGTTCTTACCTATGGAACCATTTCTCTAGCCCACATGAGAATTGTTTTATATTATATTTTATTTATTTATTTTTGACAGAGTCTCTCTATGTAACCCTGGCTGTCCTAAAACTCACTGTACAGACCAGGCTGGTCTTGAACTCACAGAAATCTGTCTGCCTCTGCCTCCCAAAAGTGCTGGTTTTGAAAGCTTGCACCACTATTCCCAGCTTGAGAATTGTTTTAAACGGAAGATAGGAAACACATTTTCCTGCTTGCAAAAATTCATAGATAAATCAATATTGTGCAAAATATTTTTTAATTTTAAGAAGTACCTTGAGATTGAATTAAAGTACTTTCAGATGCTCTGAAATTAGCACTTAATATTCTCTTTGGTTTTATGTGGGTTTTTGTTGTCTTTAAAGATTATTTTTATATTTATGTGGGTATGTGTGCATTTGTATGCCATATGTATTCTACATGCATTGTGAATGTAGGTGACCCTGGAGTACAGGTGTTGGGTACCCTGAACTTTAGAATCGCAGGCACGTGTTTGCGAGCCACAGACTGGGAACTGAACCCTGGCACTCAGGTCCCCTTGAAGAGCAGGAAGCTCTTAACCCAGACCCATCCCTCTGTCACAAGATTTGACATGTCTTTGAACTGGTCTGCCACCTGTCTGGGGCCCATCTTGAATATTCAAGCTATTTTCCTGTTCTGCCTTTCCTTGGGAACATTTGCAACTTCATTCACATTTTCTTGTCTATGAATCAAAACAAAAGCTTGAATTCAAAGTTCCTTCAGATATAGTTTGTCCATAGATTGTCAACTTAAAAATCCTGTAGTAAAGCTCTTTAAAATAAGAAATGTGGCTATTGTAACACCTCTCTCTCTCTCTTTCTCTCTCTCTCTCTCACACACACACACGACTTTTAAATTTCTCGCTGTTTAAAAATGAAGCCTGAATAATGTGTCCCTCTAGATTCTGTTTGGAGTTTCTAGCCATAGCTTTCTCTCAGCTGCAGCGACCATCTCTGCATTTTCGGAGCCCTCCTTGGAGAGCATGGTAGGAAAGCTCTCTGAGTGCCACCGTTCCTGTTATTGATGTCGGTGGCAGAGCCTTCTAACTCCAACCCCTGCTGAGCCTTTAGAAACCTGGTAGATTGTTAACAAGGTTAGCTGGAGTTCATGAACTCTGCTCTGTAGACATGCAAAGTCTTAGAGCTTTGATATGGAATTGGCAGGGAAAGCGGTCTCATATTAAAAAAAATACATTGTTTATAAAGGACAAACTTATGAAAGCATGTTAGGTTTTAATACACTTTCTGCTGTAGAAATATTGAATTTTCACACGGAATGTACCTAGAGAATTGTTATAGAAACTTGGTTCTGACAGAATGCATAGAATACCCCAGCCATTTAAAAGCAAATAACGAATGTTTTTTTCCTATATGTTAATGGAAGCAATTTAGAAATATTTAGTTATTTACGTATAGAAAGTGTATGGTAGCAGTGCCACGAAAATCAGTCATTTGGAAATGATCAGAACCCGCTGTCATTAAGGGGTGTGTTCGTTACTTGCATACAATTAAGGAAATATTTAGAGGAACAATTGCTGCTGCTGCTTTAGATTTACAGTTAAGATGCCCTGTGGGACACACAGTGAACTGCAGAACCAAGGTATTTTTCTATGGGGAGTCTGGGTATGGAAACTAGAAGAATTTTCTGGTCCCTGAGAATCCTCACAAACAGCCCTGGGGAAGGCTCTATTTATTGTCAGAATTTAGCAACAGGAGGGGAAAAACTCAGAGAATCACCGAACAGGGCCATCTCTTCCTCCTCCCTTGGCTCTTGGTCCTGCACCCTCTCAATAGGTCTTTTAAGCTAAAGGAACACGTTTGACCTCATTCCAGCTATGGGCTGATTCATGGGGTCAGACTCCACTAGTCTGAATAGCTCTCTCCAGGAAAGGGAGGTACTTCCTGGTGGGTGCCCGCTTCATTGTGTGGAAAACTGGTTGCTCCGCTTACACCCCCACCACCATTAGCATTTATTGAGTATTTGGTGAACAGCTGGGCACACCAAAAGGAGGAAGAGCTGAAGCCAGCTGATCTTTCAGGAGTCTTTCCCCTCTTTTGTCCAGGGAAACAAAAAGTGCCCCAGTAGAGGTACTGAGAGGTTCCCCCACGTAGATAGGAATCACATGGGTCGGACAGGCATCCTGGTGTGCGGAGGAGCCCACCTGGCAGGAGAAAACATTGTATCCAGACAGCGTGGAACAAAAGAATCAGGCTGTGTTTGGAAGGCAGCAAGCAGCCTGGTGTGACTTAGGGTTCAAAACAAGGCTTGTGGGATGCCGAGGTGGGAATCACAAAACAGAATGATAAAAGCTTTGGACCCCCCTGTGTGTGTGTGTGTGTGTGTGTGTGTGTGTGTGAGTGTGTGAGTGTGTGAGAGAGAGAAAGAGAGAGAGAGGAGAGAAGCAGAGGGTT
>LOJH01004207.1:46149-66588 GCA_001685095.1 Ellobius talpinus | reverse complement strand
GCCAACCCTAAAATGGGTCCCTTAATTAAGATATCTACTTCCCTGCTCCCATGGAACACTTTTTCTGCATTTTTACCCTAAGATGGTGTCTGTCATTGGGTAAGGTATATTTCTTAGAGGAATCAAAAAGGTGAGCCTACTTTTTTCTATTATTATTATTATTTTTAGTGAGCTCTAAATTTTTCTCTGCTCCCCTCCCAACCTCTCCCTACTTTTTAATCCAATCCAATCCATAGATCTATGTTTCTTTCTTGGAACACTGACACAATTAACATTTTTACTTTAAAATTTTATTTGAGTTTTCATTTCCGTAATTTTCATTCTTTTTTCTCCCTCTCCACCTCCTCCTGTGCCCCTAAAACTCAAATTCATGACTCATTTTTTCATGTGTGTATTGACCTGTTGAGTCTATTTACTGTTGTGCATATATAGATAAGTTTCAGACTGCCACTTATGTTTGGATAGTCTATTGGGGAGCTTGTTATAGAAAACTGATCATCTTAGCAGCTATAAACTGCAGGTAGTTCTTCATCTAAGTTGGAGTTTTGCAAAATTTCCCCCATTCACAGTGTCATGTCAAGAGATGCAGCCACTATGCAGGCCTTGCGTAGGCAAGCAAGTTGTTGAGATTTTATGGGTAAAGCTTCCCTGCCATTTCTTGAAGACCCTGTCTTAGGATGCAATAGGAATCCTTGTCCTCTGATTCTTTAAATCTTTTCATCCCTTTTCTGCTATGTTTTCTGATCCTTAAGTATAGAGATTGGATTATAGATATACCAAAGGGGGTTTGTCACCCCTTGAAGTCTCTTAATATTAATGATTAATTGCTGACACTTTGTTTTGTGATTTTTTAATCGTCTTTTGATTAACAGTCTGAAGTTGTTTTTTACCTGTGCTCTCTTAGGAATGTTTTTCCTTTTCCTCAGATTGAAGCATTCCTTCCAGTTTCCACTATAGAGCTGGCTTCGTAATCATAAATTCTTTTATTCTGTTTTTTATCATGTAAAGTTTCTTTCTTCTTCAATTACAACCAATTGCTTTGCTGGGTAAATGTCATCTGCTCTAGAATTTGTGATGTTTTACAACCTGAAGAACATCTGCCCAAATCCTTTTATATTTTAAAATCTCCATTGAGAAATTAGGTGCTATGTTGTTGTAGTGGGCCTCACTTTTTACGACACTTAGTTTTTCTGTCTTGCATCATTCGATATCCTTCCTTTGTTCTGTACATTTCCTATTCTCCGTATTCCATGTTGTGTTGAGTTTCTTTCCTGGTCCCGTGTATGTGATGTTCCATTCTCTGGCACACTGAGGAGTTGCTCAGACTTGAAATTTTCTTCTATGAATTTGCCAAAAATTGTTTCTTTCTATAGCATTGATCTTGGTGTCTTCTTCTACATTGCTGTGACAGATATGACTGTGTTTGAGGGAGGATTGTGGAAGGACTTTAGAACTTTGGGCTAGAGGAATCATTGAAGGTTCAGAGCTCTGTGGGATGTTCTTTAGCAATTTGGAAGATGCTAATATGGAGATAAATGCAGAAGATGAAGGCCTGACCTGCATAGTTTCAGAGGGAAATGTAAAAACTCTGTCAGGGCCATTTGGTATTATAAATTAAAATCCTGTGGTTCTGGTTAGCTAGGGCTGAAGGATCAGCTGTGATTAACAAGATACCTAAATTACTGAAGCGAAACCTTTATGTTACCAGGACAGTTGATGCTGGTTAGCTGGGTTCTTAGAAATTAGCAGTGATTAAGAAGAAACAAACATCACTGGTGAAATCTTCTGGTAAGTGGTTTTTGAGAGCACAGAAAAGCTGTGATCCAGAGGTGATCAAGTTTGTTCTTCATGTTGGCAGCCAGACTTGATCATGTGTAAGGATCACCCAGGTGGTACTGGTTTTGAAGGCATGAAAGGGACATAGAGAACAGCTGATGTTTGGCACTGTCAGATGGTAGGAGAGGCTATTGGCGAAGGTGCAGCCTCAGTGGCAGTCGAAGGACCAGGAATGAAGTGGACAGGCAAAGAAGCTAAGGTTGGGCACCAGGAGGACCGCCTATGAGAGGCTGTTGGTGAAAGTGCAGCCCAGCTGAAACAGAAGACTCCAACATTTTGAAGATGGCAGTACCATGGGATGACCACTAAGAATGACAGCAGCAGTAGAGTGGAGCCAACCAGATTCTACAAGAAACATTTTGTGTATATTGCAGAGAGCATAGCTGTAGAAATTACCCAAGCTCTTTGAAGGAGTCCAGAAGATCGGGAGTGGATCCCAGACATTGAACAGTTAGAATTTTGTTTTGCTTTGATTGTGACAGTGCCTTGAATTTTCCCTCATCAAGTAAAAATATATTTTACTGGAGCCCATGGTCGAGAGACTTTGAAATCTGAAAGACTTTGGATTTTAAAAGAGATTGATTACTGAAATTTTAATGTGTTTGAATTTATAAAGACTGTGGGATTTTTAAAGTTATTTATGTTCTTAATGTGAAATCTTGGGGATGAATAAGAAAGGAAAAGTTATGGCTAACTAGTGATGTGCTTGTGTGTCAACTTGACAAGGGTCAGTTTTACTGGCTGGTTTTATGTGTCATCTTGACACAAGTTGGAGTCACCAAAGAGGAAGGAGCCTCAGTTGAGGACATGCCTCAATAAGATCCAGCTGTAAGGCATTTTCTTATTTAGAGAACAATGAGGGAGGGCCCAGCCCATGGTGGGTGGGGCCATCCCTGGGCAAGTGATTCTGGGTTCTATAAGAAGTTGGCCAGAGAAACCATGGGAAGCAAGCCAGTGAGCAGCTCCTTTGCATGGCCTGTGCATAAGCTCCTGGCTTGGGTTCTTGTCCTGTTTGTGTTCCTGTTCTGACTTCAGTGATGAACAACAATGCTGAAGTGTAAGCCAAATAAACCCTTTCCTCCCCAACTTGCTTTTTGGTCATGGTTTTACATTGCAGCAATAGAAACCCTAGCTAAGATAAATGGGAACACTGTTTTGAAGGAGGCAGATATATTGTCTCACTTTTCTTGTTGTTTATACTTTTATGATGGGAGCAATTCTATGGAGTTAGGCCATTGTTATGATTTCTTGGTATGAATATCTTTTTCACCTTTGTTTGATGAGTATTTGAATCACTATTTCCTGTTACCTCAAGTTGTCTGGATGTGGACCTACTAAATTATGTTGAAATTCGGTCTTGTAGGTCATTAGATTGGCCCCAGCTCAGCCAGGTCTAGGTCCAGTTTGGAAGAACAGGACTAAATTTTTGTAGAGTTTTAAGGCTCTCACAGTGGTCCTCAGAACTCTCTGGAAATCTCACAGTGTTTACAGGTGTCCCTTCACTGGTTGTAGTGGAACTGAGAAGTACCTCCTGGGAAAGTTGTGCAGGATGAGGAAACCCCAGATGTCAGTGTGGAGTTACAATGAGAGTAAGAATCTCCTACCTAGGTGTGGCACACAGAACACAAAGTTTTCAAGTGACAGGAATGGGCGACTCCACCTGAGGTGGCCCATAGGGTACCCTGTTGTTCTCAGGCAGCAGGAGCCTCAGACTGCTTCAGAAATTTTTACTCTGAAATGTGTTAACATTCATGAGGAAAGTCTGTTAAATCCTTTTTTAGGATGTATAAAACCACTCATAGATGAGCTCCTGCTTCAAGTCGTCTTATAGATCTGGCAAGGTAACATTATTCAAAACCCAAAGGGAACCAATTGGAAATTAAATGCAGTAAAAGCAAAGGCAAACAGCATGAGTGTGAGAAGGTGTGTGGGTGGTCATCAGGAAAGGTGTGTGTCTTCTCAAAACTGGAAAACATCAGATCTGGAAAGAAATTATTTGTCCCAGTCCTAGCATGATGGTGAGACTTGAAAGTTAACGGATAATGAACAAAGTGGTAGAAAATGAAAGAAACAACTGCCACAAACTAATAGAGATGCCATTCATTGGCAAAAAGACTTTTTTCTGTTCCAGTGAGAAGGATGCCCAGTACCAAACTGCACAGGTCAGTACAGGTATTACTCTAAACACATGGATGTTTAAATCTGTAGTCTTAAAGTCATATACATTGCTCATCAACTATAAATTTTAAGAACTTGCTGTAAAGTTCTATTAAGGTGGTAATATTTACTTGTAAAAATGGGTATGTAGAAGTGTATAGAATACTACTTAAACAGGCAGTTAATAGTGTCTGAAGGGTAGAGAGATAATTCAGCATTTAAGAGCACTTGCTGCTCCTACAGATGTCACCAGCATCCACACTGTGACTTACAGCTGTCTGTAACTCCTGTTCCAGTCGGTCTGGAATGCTTTACAGGCATCTATAGTCACGAGACATGCACACAATATGCTTACATACACAGGCAAAACACTCTTAAATAAAAAATAAGAAGAAAACCTAGAAAGGAGAAAAAAAGAAAGAAAGACTATAGTCTCCAGGTATATTAGTTCTCTTTCTGTGTTAAAGTACCATGACCAAAGGTAATTTATAGAAGAAGATTTTCTTTTGGCTCATGGTTCGGAAGGGAGACTTGATAATGGCAGGGGAGTTATATCATCAGGTGGCCAGAGCTTCAAGCTAAGGGGTCACATCTCACAGGACACCCAGGAAACAGAGAAAACTGGAAGTGGGTGAAGCTATAAACTTTCAAATCCTAATCCTAGTGATTCATTTCCCAAGATGCTGGGAGGGGGCTTAATCTCACACCTTCATCACCATTAAGGGACTAATATTCAAATACCTATGCCTGGGCAGGACATTCCTCCTTCAAACCACTATCCTGGCTCAGCTAAGTTCCAACTGATCATCTGTGTTATTGCCATGAGTAATAAGGAGGAAACAGAACATATGAAGCTAATGTGATAGCATACTATTTATAACCCAGATCAAAGGACTAGATCCAGATGCTTAATTCCAAGAAAAAATTGAAATAATGGCCTTATAGATTCTAATTGGTTTGTCCTCAAATTTCATATAAGTCACTAAATAAAGATACCTTTCCACATAGTATGACTTTTAATAAACATCTCTCATGTTATGCTATATCTATAGATAACATTGGTAGTAAAATGAGGAGTTTATGTTCAAGATGTCTAGAAACTAATTCTCTCTGGGGTACACATACACAACATATACCCACACTTACATATATGCATGTGTTGAAATAAGTGCTCCCGTAATGAAACATCCCATATTACTTTCAATACTTTATTTGGTATGAGCTCTCATAGGTTAATATGGGGCCATATAGTTAATAAAATGGAATCTAATGTATTATCTTATTTTAAATCATATGAAGTTATAGATATTAATGGTAAATTACAGATGATATATATTAGTTGACCCCATATTTGTGACTCTCCTTTTGAAATACATACAGAATTATTAATTCGGGGAATTACCATGTCTTTTTCCATTCTAAAGTATTTTTCAAAATGACTGATCATGTCTTTTAATTTGACTAAGAAGAAGATTCTACAATAAGATTTTATAAAGCTGTGAAGCAGTTCACAAAGGCACCTCACATTTATCATGTTCCTTCACTAATTGGCTTCCACTGTGCATGGAGGATTAATCTATTTACTTGACAAATATTTTATTGAGAAAGTCAGTTTTCCAGCTTAATTTTTATTTGCAATTTTGTGGAGCTTATGTCAGTATTTGATGATGATTTTACCTCTTGATAATTTTCAAAAGGTCATAAAACGTCTGTTTAGCTTAACATGAGAACAATCTTCTTGAGATGTAAAACATTAGCTTTTATACTTTCACCAAGAGAATAGATTTCAAACCTGTGTGTATAAATTAAGTCACCTTTTACTGTTTTTATCAACTCCTGAAACACCTGCTTTACAAATAAGGCCAGGATAAGGAATCTCCATACATATGCTTTAGTTTTATTATTAATTCATATTCTATCTGCCCCATAAATGTATATATGCACATAAGTGGATGGACATGTATGTTTGATACATTTTGAGACATTTGAGCATATATTGATTATATACTGTCATTTTATAAAATATCTTTAAGTAGCATTCCATATGTACTAAGCATATAGTTACTAAATATGACTTCGGCACAATATTATTTCACCTATAACTCAAATGCAAATTTTGCCAGTCACCTTGTAATTGACAGAATTGACTAAATTTTTTGTTGTTAATGCTCAGGCCACAGACATTGATGGCAGTAGCTACTTGGAAATGGCTTCAATTGTATCCTCAGTGAGCAAAGTCTCCACAGAACTTCTCCCTGTTGTTTCTTATCATGAACCTATGTACTGTAACAACTCATTTTTTGGGAAGTGAGTGTTCTTTTAGCAAGACAGAAATACAGACTGGGTTTGTTGTTGTTGTTGTTGTTAACTTGGGAGTTCAGAGAATATGTAATATTGGGAAACTTAATTATGTGGGAAACAGTTTTCCAACACAAAACAAATAGTGGAATTGCATCAGTAGAATTGCTTGAAGTGGAATTTAAGTTTTTCATTTGGATCCTACTTTGACACACAGCAAAGTAATATGCCATTCTAAGTAAATGAAGCAAAAATGGAGAATACTGAGGACTCGAACTAGTAAAGAACAGGGCAGAACAAGATAGAATATGTGGAAGAGAATGTTACTGACGAAAGGGAGCGAGGGAGCAAGGGAGGTAAAGAGAAAGACAGAGACAGAGACAAAGAAAGGGAGTCGAATCATACCCGAAAAGTGGCGATACAGTGATTTAATTGTCCATATGTTCTGAAGCACGTGCCACACGAGAGCCCACACGGGCAGCTGGAAACAAGCGACTAGCACAGAGCTCATACCTGCAGTTTTCCTAAAGTAGCATCTGTTTTGAATGAGAAATAATGGATGTGAAACAGATTCTGGAAGTAGACACGAGGCAAGGGGAACTCAGCTTCAGGACAACGAAAGTAGAAGTAGAGCAGGCGTCAGACGAAAAACTAGAGGTCAGGTCAAACTGTCCCTGACAGCTGTGTGGGAGAGGCTGAACTCTTTGGAATGTGTCCGCTCCAACAGTCGTTTGAGAAAAGTTCTGTTCTGATGGCAACCAAACCATGGGAAAGAGCCTCAAAGCATGTGGTTTGCTTTGTGATGACACTAGGCTAGGAAAAGGGAATAGAAAGACTCCAGGGGATAGAGAATCTGAGGAAAAGCTTTCTGTATTGAGTCGTAGATTTGCTTGTTTGTTTCTTTAAAGCTCCTAATTTAAACATTGTTTAAGGGACATTATTGCAAGGGACGTTTTTTTTTTAAAGTTAAGAAGTCAAGAAAATTAATGGTTTTGTATGCACCTAGTCTTGAATTCATGAGAAAGATTTTGAAGTCAGTCCTAGAAGAAAGAACATCCTTGCAGATATGACAGGGAGAGGTAAAATTTTGAACTTACAGAGGAAGAGTCTTGTGGGAAAATAAGGGAATTTGCTGTTTTGTAGAAGCAACTGTTTGTGTGGCAAGAAGTTTTCTATATTCGCGTGAGGTTGTCACACCTGGAATATCTTTAAGTAGCTGGGTATCTTCTAAAACGCTTAATTCTTAGACACTGTCAAGTACAGGAGAATCCTCTGATTTTTAGATAATTTTATATTTCCCTTACTTAAATATTTCCTTTCATATTAGCAAGCACCTTCAATCCCTGCCTTCATATAATCCCTGACCCATCCTTTGCCACTGATTTATATCTAGGGGAGCAAGAATCCTTATAGACATGTAAGCACTCAGGGAACACTGGGTAGAAGATAGCTGACATGCAACACTGTTTAGTTTATATCCACAAACTCAAAGTTTCATGGGTCAGTGTCACACTTTACTATCTCTGCTGTTTGTAGGTTAGCACCATCTCCAACCAGGTGTCATCATTGGCAGCATCATGAGCAACTTTTCTAGGTGATTTTCCCAGACTGTAACTTGCACTCTTTCTGCAGTATGAAACAAGGTTCTATTTGGGGATTTCTCCTTGAGTCAAAATTAAATCTGAACCACTCAGCACCTGGACCATACTCATTTGTCTAACATTATAAGTAGCTTATAAGATGAACAGATAGATAACCAGCCCTGAGATTTTCAGTCTTGATCAAGGATGTGACCAAAAGGAAACAAACTCTTACCTTAAAATGACCACCACCCTTATTATAATTTGGTGAAGAATAACTAGAAAGAAAAATTTTGCCTCAACCTCAAGTTTTGGCTATAAACAAAGAAAATATTAGACATTAATATTTCTATGTTCAGTTTAGACCACTTTACCATTCATATTTCCATAAGCCATTTATTGATACTATTTCATGTGTTATCATCTAGAGAGTATATTCTTGGGAGCTTTGAAGAGTAAAGAAATATGTATTCTAAACACTCTGTGTGTGTATTAAACAAGGAATCACTATTTAGCCTTTGATTTGCCTAGAACTTACTGTATAGACTAGGGTGGCCTCAAATCACAGAGATATGCCTATTTCTGCCTCATTCTTTCTGGGAATAAAAGTGTGTACCACCATGTCCTGGATGCTCTTTCTAGCCTATGCCTTAACAAACTGATAAGTTTTCTGAGCATGGTGATGTCCAGCGGCTTTCTCCAATGGCCCCAAGGTTTTAAAGAATGGCAGGTAAATGCTTCCTAAGACAGAGATACTCCAACAACAAACTATTAAAAACATGAAAAGCTGGACAAAGGATCTATTCTAGGGAACAATCTAAATATCTCCAATAAGATGCCTAGTGATGCTTTTACCTCTACTGCTGATGTTGGACAAATTTGAGAACTACTATTCTGAAATACAGATATCATTATTTTGATTTCTCAAAGTAGCTGTAATTTTGTACATGACTGACAATAGAATCTAATCATGTAATCACAGTGAGAATGAATTCATATCAACTCTTCTAACACAAGTCACTGATTCCAGTAGTTACAAGTTACTAAGAAATGGCATACTTAACACTCTAAGAGTGCAAATATTTGATTTATCGTGTAGTGTTTGTAAAAATATTTCTTGGTGTTCTCACAGTTTTCAGAATGTGAGTTTTATATATAGAGATGCAAAAATACTTTAATTAGTATATATTAATTGGACAAAGTAATTATTTTACAATAAGGTTACAAACTTGTATCTAATGTACTATAATCTTACTCATCTCTCTGTGGCTCAGTTTGTCCCCCTTCTGCCTTACTCTTTTCCCATCTACAATGCTAGCCCACCTGTTTACTCTGAAGCCTCTCCCTAGATTGCACATATGAGAGAAAACATACGCTATCTCTATTTGTAAATATGGCTTGTTTGGCCATGAATTTATATATTTATAGAGTTTAGTTTTCACAGGAACCTCTTTTAACCTTGTCTAAGTATGCTCTTTAGAGTCTGAATTTTGATCTGTGAATTTGTTTACTTGGTAAGAGTATGTGAATCTTATGTCATTACCACCTACTTCATCTTTGTGTACCATATTTTTATTAATTTGTTGGGAATTTCACTCAGTTCCTTTCAGATTTAACTGCTTTCCTTACCCACCCAACTATGTGGCCTCTATTTTTAGTTGAACTTTTAATGAAAAATTATCATGCAACATATTTTGATCATATTTTCCTACCCTGAGTTCCTCCCAGATCTATTACTCACCCAAATTTATGGCTTTATTCTCTCTCCATCTCTTTAAAAAAAAGCAAGGAATAAACCAAAAACCCTAAAATAAAATCAAAACTAAAAAAGGACAAAAAGTACCAAAAATGCCCAAAGCAAACTGAGACAAAAAGTCTACAAAAATACCACTAAGTTAGTATTGTATTGACCAACTAATCCTAGATATGGGACCCGGTCTAGAGTGTGGGTAAAATGCCCAGTGAGACTCCATTAAAGAAAAATGATTTTTTATTTGCCAGTGGGTATCAGTTGCAAATGATTTCTTGGTTAGAGGTGGGAGCTGTATTAGCTTCCTCCTCTCAGTGCTGTATGGATGCTGTGAGCAGCAGCCTTCAGCAGCTCAGGGAATGAAGGAGCTCCATTGAGTCAGTGAACACTTGATTTGACTTTATTATCTAAGGGAGTAAAACAATTCTTTGGGGTAGTGAGGGCAGCTAGCTTAACTCTCTAGGGCTGTCAAAAATGGGAAAAAAACATATGTCCACCTTTAGGGTCTATCATTTTCTCTCTCATCTATTTTTTTCTTAATTCTATTCAGATGTATCCCTTCTGTCTATCATTAGTTTTTCTTTAACAGCTTATATACCCCAACAAAACCTCTCAAACATTATTAAAACTACAACGTGGTTATATTCTATCTTTCACGTGGACTATTACAATGAATACAAGTAAAAACAGCTTGTTTTCCATATCCCATACATGATTAAACATTTTATGTATTACAGAAAAAAAATAAGTTGTCCCAAGAATCCATATAGATTCATACCCAAGCAACTAGCTAGAGATTAACAAAATATAAGCAAGCAAGGTATTTTTCTTAGCCACTTCTTTTACTGTCAGGCTACATCTTGTGGTTACAAAGAAAGAACCAGTCACTCCAGTCACTTTATTGTTTATCTCGAAAGGGAATCATATAAGAAATCTTAAAAGAATCACAAATCTAAACTTTTATATATGAAAAACAACCAGTCAGCTCTATTTTACATCCTGAGTACATACCCACTCATCAATCATTTTTTATATCAGGAAGCTGAGGGCAGAATGAGTCCAAGGAATTGATCATCACTCTTGATCATCAACCCATCCTAGTAAGAAAGGTACTTCAGTCAGCAATAGCCAGACTGTTATTTTTCTTTTTTCTTGCAATGAGTCCTTCACTCAACTACGTGCCTTTCTAAACTTTAGACTTTTTCACCAGGTTTTTCACCTCAAAACTATTAACAAAGTCACCTTAACCTAGCCTTATGTCGTGTTTAAAGTTTTGCTTTAGCTATGATGCACACCAAACTTGTATACACATCTCTCAATAATAAGATTGAAAGAGCTTGAGCTAGTTTAGCTTTTGGGACACGTTGTTCTTCTTAATCATTAACCTAAGGCACAGTCTAATAGGCTCCTCAAGAGAAACTCATGAGACTTACCTTGTTCTTATTTTCTATCCTATGCAGCTCGTTTTATCAGAGGTAGAGGCAACACCATGTCTTTTTTTCTTTTCTTACATTAGTTATCTCAATAAATTAACTTCTATCATAGTCCCTTACTATATTTATCAAAAACTCTCAATCATCAAAATTCTACTTAAGCTATATTATTGTATAAAATCATTGCTTCAGTTAAACAGTACAGCTTAAAAGGAAATCATCTTCATAATAATCCACAAGTTAAAATGCCCAGTAGAGTGGGATATTTCCATGAGATAATCATACTACATTAAAGGCAGTGGGGATCTCCACACACCCATTCACACCATGCCAGATACCAGAGAAAAATGGCAGCGGCAAACATGTAAAGGCACAGCAGTAACAAGAGACTTTTTGGAACCCAGCCCTCTGGGCCTTGCCTATCTGAGATTCACCCATCAGAGCTTTCCTTCCAAACTTCAGTTGCCACCTGCTGCTCCTCTGACATGGCCACGAGCAACTCAAGAGAAACAGAGAATTAAATAATAAAAAGTTTATCATTTTTAAACATATGACATGAGAAAAATAACCTTTTAAACTCTGAAACACTCTTTACTTATATGATTTTCCATCATTGAGCCACTTCCTATAGCATTGTGATTCTACTGGTTTATGTATGAGTGTGTATGTGCACATTGTGACTGTAAGCATTTTCTTTGGCATTTAAAACTTTCTCATAATGAATTTCCTAACTTCATCCTAATTCTTCCACTTTGACAGTTCAAATAACTTAATTTGGTAATATATAATCAAAGTTACACTTAATACTTGCAAATACGAGATTTCCTTAATTACTACTGTGATAAAGAACAGGTATAGAACTCAATGACAATGGAGCAAAAATGAAAAAAAAATTAAATGGTAGGATAGCAAATGGAAAGTTAGAGAGAAGATTGCTGTATATTATTATTAAGCTATCATTCTTTGTCTCCTTTCTCTCTGAAAGTTAGGGCTATACTCTATACAGATACTAGGAAATAAGGCCAGGAACCTATAGTCATAAAGAAAACCATCAAATATCAGTTGTCCTGAGGGAGAATTCGACAGTGTTAACTAAGTAACACAAACATTTCATCTGTTTGAAAGTAGTTACTTACTAGATTGAGGTTATTGTTATTTCTGTTTTACAATGCTAAATGAAACAATAGATTTAAATCTATTTCCTTTGTATTGAAATGGTCATAAATATGATTACAACATTTTTTGTATTAGGGAACGAAACAAAACAAACAAACAAAAACAGTAATTCCATGTTCCTGAAAACTAGGTAGCAAAATACATTGAATACTAAGAAAAATCTGTGTGGTTTGTGCTTGTGTCAAAATAATTCAGAAACAAAATTCCTCGCTCAATAAGACTTATTTTACATTTACTGTTTGAGAGTCTGAATGAACAAGGGACCTTGACATTGGAATTGTTATGCAAACGAACAAAATCCATTTATTTATGGTTTGTATTTTATTTTATTGCTATTTATGTTTTATTTATTCTTCTCTCATATAAAACATCCTGATCCAACCTTCCCTCCCTCCTCTCTTTCCAGCTCCCCTTCCTGGAGGTCTCTCTCCCCCAGATGCATTGATTCTCCATTTCCCCTTATAAAAGAGCAGCTCCACCATCCCTTAGGGATATTTTGTTTCAACCAAAAACAGCATAACAAGATGCAAGAAGACTAGGCACAAACCCTCATATTGAGGCTGAATAGACAACCCAGTAGGAGGAAGAGGGTTCCAAGAGCAGGCAAAAGAGTCAGAGACATGCCTTTTCCATTGTTAGGAGTCCCCCCAAACAACAGCAACAACAATAACAAAA
Organism: Ellobius talpinus; assembly: GCA_001685095.1. Classification (NCBI taxonomy): domain Eukaryota; kingdom Metazoa; phylum Chordata; class Mammalia; order Rodentia; family Cricetidae; genus Ellobius; species Ellobius talpinus. Next base: position 53,683 of record LOJH01004207.1, on the reverse strand, counting down.
AAAACAGTGACTGGGATGGGATAGGCATGGGGTGAGTCCAAAGGGGTTCTAACTTGTTTATCTTCTCAAGTGTTATCTGACAATGAAAAAATGTGAAATGAAAGATCTAAACAATGCAAAAATGTGAAAGAACTAAAATAAAAAAATGGCATGGTGTTTATCAATTAAAAAGTCAGTGCTAGCCTTGGAGTCCTCAAGGCCAAAGAAGCTCAAAGAGCACCTGTGTACAGCCTGTCAAAGTGAATGAATGCATGACAAAGCAGTAGAAGCAACTGGTGCCTCACCATTTCTTCAAGAAATGGGCCATCAACAGATTATGGAGCATATGACTCAGAAATTTTTAAACAAAAAAGCAGGTACAACCTGCTTTAATAGGTACAACCAACCTCCAGGCATGTGACAACATGCTTGCAAGAATATTCACAGCTTTGAACACTTCACCACAAAAGCAAACTCTACTGACACACTCAAATGTCATATAGCACTGTAGTTTGTTTTAAAATAACTCTTAATAACTTTCTGAAGTAGAGTTTCTATGTGTCTCTTTTCCTCCATCTTTCTTCAGATTTGGTTATCTGCTCTGATTTGATTATGAACTCTGACACAAGTAAAGAGCACTCTGGCCTGAAATTAGGTCCCCTTTTGAGAATGGACTGTTTGACAGTTGATGTCTCATGATCATGATATCTATATACACCAAGGACCCATGATATACATCCACCCAGTCAGAAGCTACACTGAAATTAGGGCTTCTGTGTTAGTCTTTTTCTCACCAAAATCCCTGTATTAGTAAAGTCTATCATGTATTGTTGAATCCATGTATTGTTGAATACTTGCCTATGCATATTCTTAAGTTTCTTTTTCTATCTCACCCCCCACCATGAAATTCAAGAGCACAAGACAACAAAACAAAATCAAAGAGAACACAGACATTGTACACTGAATGTAGCTGGAGTTTTTCCATCCTGCCTACCAGTTCCCGAATAATCATTATGGAGACCGAACATTAATTATAAATGTTCAACAAATAACTCAGACTTATTACTAACCAGATTTTACAATATAAATAAACCCATTTTTATTAATCTATGTGCTGCCATGTGGTTTATGGCATTACCTGTCCTCCATCATGCCTTGCTCCCTCTGAGTCTCCTGGCAATTCCTCTGACTCCAGCTTTCTTCTTCCCAGCATTCTCTCTTCTCTGAAAATCCTGCCTAGCTATTGGACAATCAGCTTTTTACTAACAATAAAAGCAACACATTTTCACAGTGTGAAGAAGGATTATTCAACAAGAACTGAATGCAAACAATTAGTATCTGCAAAGCAAATTCTTTGAAATGCCCATTTATATTAAGTCTAATGAAAATTGTTGGCTAAATATATAAAATAAAATAAAAAGGAAATCATGTTTGGATTCAGGACAATACAGAAGAATGAAAAGTGGCATTGCTCTGAAGCTGTTCACCATCCCCTCAGGCAGTGGGTGCCTAATTATAAAGGAAGAGATAAAATATACTATTGTTAATTCTATTTCATGTCTTCTCTGATGTAATCTATTTCCAACTGCGTATTCAATTGGCATCTGGTGGGGTTGGAATACACCTCATTTCTCAAACAAATATTTAATTCTCTTTAGCAGAAAATAGGAATATCAATGCTTTATTCATTTGATGGTTCTGTTAATGATTTTTGTGTCTATTTCTCTCAGTAACAGTTTGTAAAGTTTTTTATTCAGAATTCCACTGAAATTTAAGATGCAGTACATCTGGAAAGTCTTTTCACTATTTGTGTTCATTAGTTAATTTATGTACTAGGTGTTTGACCTTTACACACATCTGTGTACTATATGTATGCTCACAGAGGCCAGAAGAAGTGTCTGATCCCCTGGAACTGATGTTAGAAATGATTGTGAGCTACCTTGTGGATGCTGAGAATCAAACCTTGGACCTCTTTATAATCAGTCAGTTCTCATAACCACTGAACTAACACTGTAACCCCATCTTTTTACTAATTTGGCAATTTAGATTGGTAATTAGAGGCTGCTCTGTCTCAATGTCTTTATGAAATAAATTCTGAGCAGAAGTCCAAAAGCAGACAGCTGATAATTTTCTTTTCCAAAGAGATACTTTTCCAGTTGCTATGTTTATTGTGTTATCTCCATCAGTTGTTTCAATTGTTATACTACTACTTTTTATCTAACTTATGGAATAATGAATCAAAAAATCTGTGTTTCAATCTTTTATTAGTTCTTCTAGACTTTTATACAATGTGTTTGGATAATAATCACCTGCCATCTCTAAACTCTTTCCAGATTCACTTCTTCCACACCCATTCAACTTTATGTCTTTTTTTTTCAAGAGCACTTTATGATGCCCATATATTCTTGGACATGTGACCTGATATTGGAGCATGGCAGACTTATTAAAGTCTACACTCATATAAAAAATTGACTCTCCCTCTGCCAACAGTTGACAACTGCCAATAAGCCCTAAGTAAAGAGTAGGACTTTGAGCTCAATTCCCTTCTTCATGCTCTTAGGATGGTGTTACAGAATTTTCAATATTAAACTAAGAAATTACATTTGGAAAAAGAGATTTCTCCTCTCTTTTTCAAAGAACACTTTAGTACTCTACAGTCTCTTATGTCTACTGGACAACTACTATATTTAAGCACTTATCTCAGATTGATTTGAACAGGTTGAACTCTTAAATGATAACAAGAAATGGCTTTAAATTAGCATTGTTTAATCGACTAGAAATTGTTCACTGAAAAAGAGAGTGTTTAATTGTAAATTAAGGTACCTGCCTTACAGTTTATTAACAAAATTAAGGACTTTATATTTTTCAAAGCTCAAACATAATCGCTAATAAGCTATTTCTCACAGTGGGTCTCTGAGCGAGCCTAGTACTATTTTTATACCTCCTATTTTTATGAAGAACACGCTTAACCCATAAAAATTAGATAACCCATCCAGGGCCTCACAGAAGCAAAAAAAATAGTTACGAGTTGCTATTTACACATGCAACTTTATGGAGCTAGTCTCTTAGCTCTCTGAACAAAATGATTTAGAAAATCTAATAAATTTTACTCTCTTGTTAGTGTGGAAAAGCATACCTCATGGTCACACAATTATATTTTATTTTGTTTAGACTATTTCTCTTGTTTCCATCAATACTTGTTTAGATACAGGAAAACCATTAAGAAACATAAAATGATTGCTGTGCAGCTGAGTGACTCAAACTCTTACTCTGATATTCTTTACCTTTATTTGAGTAAGCAGACCAGTTTTTCTTTCTTTTTGTCTTTTGATTTTTGTATCCTTTAGAAGTCTAGTATGACTGTCTTTGGCTAACTCGTTGAATGATTTTATACAGAGATTAAATATCTTTTGCATTAAATTTATTGTTTTAGTAGTTCATTAAAATGTTTGATTGTATTGTTATAAAATACTCCAATTATGTATGACATTTAATCTTATTGTAGCTATATAATCTTTAATCTTTTTACTTAGGCTTTTGCAAATAACTTTTCCATGAGTTAAACAGCCTGTAGCATCACATGTGAATATTGATTTCACATGTTTTTTAGTTTTTTTTTTACTTTGAGTTTAGCACTTTCAATTGAATTTGGCTGATTAATGTAAAGTGACTCTGGTGTCAATAATACTTTTAATTCATTTCCATTCAAATCACTGAATTGCACAATAGTACTGTGTGTTAAATGGATCCCAATCACATGAACACCTAACTGGGTTTTGCATCTGTTTGTATATATCAATCAACAAACCACTTTGTAAAGAAAACTGTTCTTAATAGTACTCAGATGTATCCTCATATTAGTTTAAAGTTATTTATTAAGTTGATACCTATAATTTATTTTTTCACAATTTTGCTTTAAGTAATAACTCCATTTAAAATTTGTATTTACTTTTAAAGTGAAGTAATGTTGAGAAATAAAACTGATTTAGGTGTTATTATACTAAAAATAAAAACATTCTTGGTATTTTTAATGCTTTTGAAGAAGTGCTATTCTTTGACATCCTAAACTGGGTTATGAGAGGAACTATTACTACATTTGAATTATATGTACACAATATCTTGTTCCAAATATAGTAGCCAAGTGTGACCACGTTTTAAATCATGTTTCCCTTCTGGAGAAAGTGGATTCAGCTTCAGTGCTTCTGTAAAGATAGCCCATTACTCTTGGTAGTAGACTAACTCAATGTATCATTACATTGCCCTACAGTAACATACTTATAAAGATATGGTTCCACAGAAATGAGATTCAAGGATTGCATGTTGTTATGAAGAATTCAATAAACAATAATATTAAATGTGATGTAATTATTTGGCTTCTGATTTTTCATTATCATCAAAACTACATTTTATAAACACTAATTTGTGAAGTTCTTTTGTGTAATTCAGATTTCCTGAAGCCTGTAAAGCATTTCATATGTATATGAGCCTAGTTTCCATAGATTTATGCATCATAAGAATGTGCTGAAAATATTGTAATTATGAATTATTGGAAATGATGACATCATACATTTCCACAGGGTCCTGGTGATTTCTGTGTTGTTCATCTCAAATGAATTGGGTGTCTAGTCATGGAGAAGGACCGTACAACAATGTACTGAATACAAAGAGGAATGGTAACAGTGTTTTTCATGGTTTTCTCCTTCTCCGGAGACACAATGCATAAAAGAGAAAACACTTAAGATAAACAAAAAAGGAACTTTGATGGCATGCGTCTTCAGATTAAAAACTTACTCATCTCTTGTTCATTCTGTGTGTCTGCTGTCCTTGATCTTTCCAGGAGTAACTGAGGGAACTTGTGTTAGGTTCGAGGAAGTCATGAAAATCCTGTTGCGTAGCCTCTTATGTCTGCAGGTCCACTGCAGACACTTGACTTCTGATAGTATCCCTGTGCTTGTAGCTTCGAGGTTAAAAGTGGGTATCCAATATTTTATTCTGATACAACTCCACTGTATAAATTACATTTCATATGCAGGGAGGCCAATATCAAGCTGAAGGAAAACAGACAATAATGTAAAACAAAGAGTACATCCATATGAGAAGTAGCTGTAACAGAAATAATTTATTCCCTTTTGGTTCTACACTGTCAAGCCAAGTTCAGGCCCCTAGGAAGCCATAACTTGAATTGGCTTGTGGACATGTCAATGGGACATTTTCTTAAATGCTGCTTGATATAGGAGGGCTCAGACCACTGTGTGTGATGTCACGACGGGGCAGGTAAGTCTGGATTGCATAAGAAGAGTTGCCAAAGAAGCCAAAGGGAGCAAGCAAGCCAGTAAGCAATTCTGTTTTTCATGGTCTTTGCCTGAGTTCCTGTTCTGGGTTCTTGCTTCCCTCCATAATGGCTTATAAGTATAACAGGAAATACAACCATCCATTCCCCAAGTAGATGTTGGTGTTTTACTCCCCAGCAACAGAGACCTAACTGGAGCAACATTTGTGAGTAGAATTCAAATAGTATTTTTTCTATTACTGTCAAGCATTATCTGATGTATAAAAATCGATGTTGAGGATCTTTAAATGGGTTCTCATTTAGATTTTTTTCTGGAGTACTTATTAAGATTTATAGTGTAAATAATTAAAGATTAGCAAAGAAGCATATGCTCATCCTATTTTGCTTTGCTTTATTATTTCAGCCCAGAAACGATTACCTAGAGTGATGGAATCCCCACAATCATGAAGGTAACACTAACTCCTTGTGGAATTTTTATGTTTTAGCTTTAAAAAAAGGACGATTTTGGATCACTCCTGATCCTTATCACAAAGATGACAACATCCAGATTGGGCGTGAGGTGAAAATATCTTGCCAAGTAGAAGCTGTTCCTTCTGAGGAGTTAACATTTAGTTGGTTTAAAAATGGTCGTCCATTAAGAAGTTCTGAGCGGATGGTTATTACACAGACTGACCCGGATGTATCCCCCGGAACAACAAATTTGGATATCATTGATTTAAAATTCACGGACTTTGGGACTTACACATGTGTGGCCTCTTTGAAGGGAGGAGGAATATCTGATATCAGTATTGATGTTAATATTTCCAGCAGTACAGGTAAGAGGCTCGCTCATGGTGCCAAATGCTTTTAAAATAACTTGAGTTGGGTGAAATCACTGAAGCTAAGAAATCATTACTTTTTAAATCAAATCTTATTTTTACCATCCTAAATATCTAGTAAATATTTGAATTGAGACATGACTGCTTTTACTTTTATTTCAATTTAAATGGGATTTTATAAAAACTGTGAATATAATCAGTAGCAGTGTAAAGTTTTCCCAGGCTTTAAGTAAAATTGTCCCAGCTATTTTATATTAACCACAGTCCCTGTAGCAGTAAAAATCATATTAGTAAAGTTTAACCAATTACTCAGGCTGAAGCATTTTTCTAAATTTAAAATATAATTAAACTACTTGTATCTAAGGCATGAACCTTGAGAAGTAATTTAAGAGTGTTTAAATAAAAAAAATACATAAGAAATGTGTTTTCTACTAGAGGAAAGCTTTTCTTAAAGCTGTTGCCAGGCAGAACTTCTTAGAGAATACTGTGCCCTCACAATGAAAACAGCCAAATACAAAAATGTATTGGAGGGGAATTTTTTTAAAAATGAGAGTGTGTTATCTTTTTCTGTTCTTTAAAGTGTTCTGTCTAGATGAGGGGAAGTCCAGGGTTTTTAGGAGAGGATGGGCCAGGTTAACTCCCAGGGTGTTTTAAAGACCTGTGTGTACTTTGCCAATCTGTTACTAGATTGTTTTAACTGAAGATTCTTACACAGTGCTGGGTGGGAACTACAAATTGAACTCATAGAGCTTTGTTACAGGAGAAAAGCTCCGTGTTTGCAGGTGCTGAACAACTGGCTTCTCCTTTCCAGTCGGGCAGCATGTCGACTCTTAAACATGTTTGATTCGCTGGCAACTGGGTGCCTTCTCTTGGTTCCCATGGAAGTTCACGCCAGATTGGTTTTACTACGTAAAGTCTGTATGAAAGGCTGAAAGTGTTCTCTTGTGTTTTGTAATTCTTTGTTCTAAAGTATATCAAGTCTTTATCGGACACATAATCTATGTGAAAGGAAGTTAGAATGGCAAAAGTAATTGTATTTGGATATGGCTCCTATCCTAGCTTAGGAAAAGCCTCTTTATATCTACCTGATCTGTAAATATTTGAATTAGCGTGATCAGATAGATTTATTTATGATTTCAATGGAAAACTGTTGGCACATATTTTTTCAATCAATAGATATCCATGAACAGCCTACATCAGTATGGTAGGCATCATTGTACTAAGTGACATCCATGGACGATTTCCCTGTAAAAGTAAGAAAATTTCCAAGGCCATTTGCCTTTATTTTTGAAGGGTAACTCTCCAGAATTTTTTACCCATCTACATCACTCTACTTTCTTTGATTCTCCTGTCTTGTTCACTCATCTCTTGTTTGAGAACTCATCAGCTCATGCGTGCACACACACACAGAGAGAGAGAGAGAGAGAGAGAGAGAGAGAGAGAGAGA
>LOJH01004207.1:16434-46105 GCA_001685095.1 Ellobius talpinus | reverse complement strand
AGAGAGAGAAAGAGGAATCACTGCTTTTATTTAACAGAATTATTTGAGGAAACATGGTTCATTGGCTGTTCAAATTAAAATAGATCACAAAAAATGAGATTTGTAAATTTATTACTAGAATATGTTTTTATATTCACTTAAATACTATGTCTACATCCGGCTGTTTGAATCTTAAATATTGTAGATGACAAAGTAGAAATGTTCAACCTCAACTTACAAAATTCCCAGAGAGTCTAAAAGAAAAATTCAGGTTGGCTGCCGAACAGGTTTTTGTTCATGAGGACCCTAATAGACATTAGAATATTTGTACTCATTGTTTGGTTTCTAAAGACCACAACACTAGAAATAAGAAGCAGTGTTATGATTTTTAGAAACACACTCTATGCCTTTTCTTTCCTGCTATACATATATCTGATGCCTTCTAAGAGGAACTCTGTGAAGACTAGACTTTGTCTCTCCTGTTCAGTGTAGTCTTAGCATTAGATTAAAGTACATGGAACATAGTCAGAACTCAATAGATAGTTGTTTAACACAACTATGATCTAATTTATGAACAGTAATCTAGTGTTACTGTCTTTTCTTATTCTACCTCGGTAGTACAAACACTGTTGCCCTTGTTATTTCTCAATTTTCTATTGATATGACAAAAAGTTCTTCAATAGATATATGCGTAATTTGATTTAATGTTTCAGCCTCAGGACAAGATGGATGTTGAAATTTGTCTAATAAAACTAAAAATGTAAGTTCTTTTTTGAAAGTTGCTAAGGTATTAGTGTGCAAAAAAATCAAAGCATTAAGCCAAGTTCAGGAACAATGGGTTTTATTTGTAAACAGAACTATTATATTCTTCAGTCTGAACACCCAGACAATCACATTTTGAGAGAAGAACTAGAGAAGACAATCCTTAAACTAACAAGTGTGTCTCTCTTTGTGCTGAAACAGACTTGTTTTTCACATTACCTAGAGTGCAATGACATACCAGGGTAGATTATACAGTTCTCATGGATGAAATAATGGGATTCTACTCATACCATTAAAAACATTATCTCCACATATAGAATTCGGCACTCAAAATGGCACTTCAATATAAAAACAGATATGTTACAAGCCAGAGTTTGACTACAGAGGTTGCACAAGCTGTAGCACAGAAGACAGTCTCAGACTTTGTCAATTTAACAAAACCCCTGAGAATAGAGAAATTTAGATGAATTGGTTGAGTGAGGAAATCAAAGAAAATGGAGCAATTGTTAATGATATAAATAACAGGACATATGGTTCCATTATATAAATCTTGTACTACAAAAACAACAATCAAAAATATCTACATGCTTTCTCAATTTGGGGGTTTCTTAATTATCACCATTTGAGAAAGTTTAACAATGGCCAAGTAGTCAGTGGTTTTATTATAGTTAAGCATTTTTACGTTAAATTTATATCATTTTAGGTTACATTTTAAAATTCATTCTAAACTTCCTGAGCCTGGTATTACACAGGAGTCTACCATTAATTCCCAGTTGTTACTGTGTTTTAAGAGGTATATACATGATGCTTAATAAGATGAGGATTTGTTGCCCTGAGACCTTTCTGCAATAGCACAGAAATCTTTCTTATCACAGACCCATCGTCAGCATGTGTGTTAGATGACGCTTAAGACTGATTGAAGTGGGAAATAACCCTGAAGGCAACCTGTAGTTTGCAGAATTATTAATGGTTTTAAAAGACAATGATGTCGGAAAATGAGTTATATTTAGTTATATCAAAACTTTGGAGAAGCTATGTCTATTTCAGGGTTATTCATGTATTTACAGAGTACTAAAAGCTACAATGTACATGACATTAATTATATATTATTTTCCAATTAATTCTATGTTAACAAACACACAGAGAGTTCTGTAAGTTTGTACATTATCCTTGTTGTAACCATTTGCTGTTTTCTCAATAGCCATTCATTTCCAACTCCGTTACTAAATTCTTTCCATGTTGGGCTCTGTACCATATGGAGATGATTCAGACAGACATTGCTCTTAGGTCATGATGCAATGAAGAGTACCCAGGAGCCTGATATAGTCTGTAGTAGGCAGATACTGTACTTGAACTTTGACCAGATTTCTTTAGATGCCCTGAGTGCTCCTGCAGTGTAGACACAGGGCAGTCTAAGAGAGAGTTTAGATTGGATTTGAATCTTAAAGGAAGCAGAAGAAGCAAACAGAGGATGGGGAAAGTCTCAGAAATGGGAAAGCTGCTATTTATGTCATGTTTATAGCATTGGCATTGATCTGAGAAAATCACAATTATTCATTCTAGACAATATTTCAATGTTGAAACTATATTCTAGGCTATACTTCAGGTAACCTAAGGTATTTTATGTGTACCATTGTAAATGTCTCCATTGCAGATTTAAATATATAGAATTCTAAATTTCACTATTCAGTTTTGTGAGCTATAGATTTTTCATGCGCCTCCTAAAGAAAAATGCGAGCAAATTTAAGCCTAAGTTATCAGCAGCTCAAATCAAATTCTTAGAATATCATCAAAGAGCTGTTCTTCCTTTCTGTGAGCATAATTGGCAAAGTAGAATTTTCGTTTTCCTAGGTTTTTCTTTAAAACATCCCACTGCTTCGACCCCTCACTTCATAGTGAAGGCTCTGGTGCTCATGAGCGTGCATTCCTTCACTTGACTCAACAAGCATGTGTTTGTAGTAAACTCAGAGATATGTTTATAAGGCCTTGAAAGTTAAAGGAAAATCACTTTCCTTTGGAACTCATGGTGAGACATCTGGTGACCAAATACAGACGAAGACAGCACGGGATAGCAGGTTTGTGTCCCTCTCTTAGTAAGAGTACAGGGGAATTTTATGTGGCAGAAAAAGGAACAAGATTGTGTGGGTTAATAAAGATACAGAGAAATAAGTGCACAAGCCCAATGATAACCACCTGGAAATGACTTGACAATTTCAGCTTGCTGCTGGCCATCTAGTTACTCTGGAAGAGAGCAAATGTCTGCACAGGTACGATGATAGTGCTAGTTAGCTTGGGGCTGTGGTGCACAATGAATGAGAATCAGAAGCGAACATGAGAGCAAAGAAAAAAGTCATTAAGCCCATTTCATTGGATATCTTTCTTTTTTTTCCTAAAGGAAAGAAAGTGACCTAGAGAATTTTGCAGATTAAATGTGTATTCATCCAGAATGACTGTAGTGAGGGGTGGAGTGCTTCTGCTAAGAAATTTGAGCTCTTACATCAACATGAAAAATAATGCTTTGGTCAGAGGAAAACACCTGCAGTTAAGATTTATAAATTTGTGCCCAAGTTAGTAGACAGAGAAAAAACAATTTACCTTCTTAATCCCCAAACAAAATCTATGAACCTTGAACTGATGCCAGAGCCAAGGGCTGGTGAAGAGCTGGGTAGTAGTTGTCAGTGTCTCTAGCTGTGCGTGTGGTTCAGCTACAGCTATTCTACTCTGCTGAATATTCTACTGATTACGACAGCTAAGCTACCTTAGTGAACAAATGGGCAGAGCTGCACTAAAACTTTCTTTTTCAAAAGAGGAACAAGGATATGTGCCCAGCATTCATGGTATGCTGACCTCTAAGTTATAATCTTGTAACCATATTCATTAAAAGGACAGAATGAAACAGATGCGCTATGTGGGCTTGCTAAAAAATTAAGTTGAACTACTATTTGCCTATGAAAACACCATCACATCCTTTGTAAAGATTGATGTGAAACCCCTGACTTCCCCTGTATTTCCTTCAAATGCATGTTTTACTGACTACCTTGCTAAGCTGACTGCTGTCTGTTAGAGTTGTCCACACTGTAGAACTTTGTATGCTGCAAATATTCCTGAGGATATTTTGTGATTGCTCAAGTCCTCAGGCTTTATCTGTGACATGGAACTGTTTTCCTGCTGTTGATGTTACACTGTTTATAACTCTTCCATCCCTCTCTTCATGTGAGTACATATTAACAGAGAGATGTAATGCACACACACATACACACACATACCGTATGCACACACACACACACAAATCCCTTAAAAGACACAATCCAAAAATAATTACCTACAGCATTACTAAAAGTGAAATAAAAAAGATTAACACTTTTGAGGCCACGTCATCTTGCTGGGGTGGCTAACTGACCACTTCCACACCAGCCTCAGGCAGGACTGCTTTCCTGCAAGTTAAACTCAGTCTTTAAGTCATGAAGATTGACTATTGTATTCATTTCCAGGTAGTGTTACCAGACTTAAGTCACCACCTGTGATCTTAGCAAACAGAGTTCAGTCACTCACCCTTAATTAACCAATTAAGGGAGCCAAACTAATAGTAAAAAAATTAAAAATGGAAGATTCAATATGGCCATACTGTGAAGAAGGACAAAGACATCCAGTGAGAGTCCTGACAGAATTATGGGTTTAAAGGGAAAGCAAACTGCTAATGAAGCAGTCTTCCACATGTCTCCATTCCACATATCTCCTATAAGATCATCTGTCAAGATGGAAATCTTCGTCTAGGAGACAGTTTCCTCCTCTGGATGCCCTGAAGGTTCTAGCTGTTCCCTCTCCCAGAAAGAGTTTACAGATAAAATACTAATTTCTTGGCGTTCATTCCCTCAATTTTGTAATAACCAAGGAAGAGAGCACCAAGTGTGTCTTTTGAGCATTTTAATTCCTACCAGACAGAACATTTTAATTCCTATTAGTTTGTTATACCATTCCTGGAATAGGCCAAGGTGAAGGATAACGTTTGGCCATGGTAACAGTGGGGCGATTTTCTCCTGCAAACAGTAGTGCTTCTTCTGTGGCCTTTCCCATCTTCCTCCTTACAGACTGACCTCTTCTCCAGAGTGGAGAGGGGCATAGTTGCAGAGGGTAAGACCTGAAGAGCAGCCTAAACTCAACTCTACCTACTAGTGGTAGAGTTTTTAGAGGCCATTGTGTTCAGTGAATTTCCCAGGGAGCCACTAGACTACAATACTGCTCTTATCGAGTCTCTACACATCCTTAAGTATGTGCACAGACTAAAGAAATTTCCAACTCAGGGTACACACAGAGATGCTTCGTTTTCATCTGTCCTTTGGAAAGAACAGCATGCATGTCAATCAGTGTTACAGAGGATTGTTATATAATTTATATTGAGCTACATAAAACTTTCCAAGAAGAATGTCTTACTGTTAGCATTGTTTATTTGAGGAAAAGGTTTTATTCCATAAATGTCTTTTATTTAAAATCTAAAAGCTCTGTATTAAAATTTAAAATGCTTCCAAGAATTATTAAACATTTATCAGAGTTCTGCTGACTTGCATTAGTCTTATATAGTTTAGTGTGGGGTACGGAAACAAATCAAAAGTAAAAGATAGCTAGATGACGTTTACCTGCATTCTGGGTTTGAACTGGTAATAAGGTTGGCTAAAATGGTAAATAAAAGTAGCGAATTTTTCTTAATATTTTAGTTTCATGCCAGTTTTTCACATAGAATGTTTTATTTAATCATTCTTATTGTAGATCTGGTGGAGACTGTGGCTCCTAAAGCCATTGTTCCATTTCTTCTGTTTTTTCATTTGACTTTCAAATGGTCAAGAAAGCTTTAAATATTTTAGGATAAAAACACCTTCTAAAGGTTTACTAAGTGCCCTGTTAAAATGTACTGAATGATTTAAAAGACATTGCTAAACAACACAAAATAAACGTCGGGCATGGCAGGAGAAAACAGTTTAGCTGAAAACACACTAAAATAATGTTCTGACTCAAGACAAAAAACCTCCCACAATACTGAGCACAGTATATGTGCCCTGGAAATTAAATGTTGAGAAGCAAGATTAACTGAAAACGAAAATGATAGGAAGTAGCAAGTGCCATACCATGAACTACTGTGTTACCATTGTAGAAATAATTAATGAATACAGTGCACAATCAATCAAAATATTTGCTAAATAATTATGATAGAAAAGTGACAATGGAAAGTAATAAAATAAAGTAATAAAATTAGCATTGTGGCATTTCATTTTAAAAATAGCAATATTGCCTCTTTCTTGCATGGGTTAGAGCCCAGTTTCCTATGGTGGATTATTGGGTCGCATGACTCAACTGACCAATCGGACTGTGAGGTCTCCATCCAAGCTAGACGCTTTATTCTCTGCACCAGAGGTAATTTATTCTAAACACAGTTATAAGAAAAATGGTGGAAAACATAAGGACCAAATATGTTCAAGGATTTTATAAGGAATAAATTGCACAGTAAAAATATTCCTTCTATTTCCTCAGCAGTGGACACTACTTTTGTGCAATGAGGAAGTGTTCTGGGACAGGTTCAGGTACAGCTAAATATGAGGAAGCAACAGTAGTTGGCTCTGCAAAGGAGTGGATACATCATCACCCTTGCGGAATTAGTTTTCTCCAATTAGCATTGGAGAAAAGGGTCCAATTGCATTAAAAACAGTGTAACAGGGTCTTAAAGGGAAGGAGACACTCCCTTTGAAATGTAGAGAGGAACCTTGTAAGGAAGGATAGCTTAAAAAAAGATTAAGAGACCTCATTTGTGAGAAGGCTGGGGACAGGGTCCCAGAAAAGGTCCTTCAGGAAAATCCCAGGGATAAAGGGAATTCTGACTGTATTATAGTATTTGAGGTGGGTTAGGAAAGTGTTTATGCTTCATGGTTTGGTTCACCATAGCCTACAAGCAACGTCATAGAACATCGTAGATCTTACGTGAAATGGCAGTTGTTCTACTTATCATTTAAGTGGCACTTATAGGAGTGACAGGGAATTTTATACGAACTTTTAATTGTAAATTGTGTGGAGAGACATAAAGTATGTTGATATGAACTACCTACTTTTTGAGATAATCTATATGAATTTAAGAACTGCACAACACCCTTAATCCCAGCACTTGGGAGGCAGAGGCAGATGGATCTCTGTGAGTTCGAGACCAGCCTGGTCTACAAAGAGATTTTTCAAGACAGCCAGGGCTGTCACACAGAGAGGCCCTGTCTCGAAAAAAACAAACAAACAAACAACAACAACAAAAAAGAATTGGTCTATGAACTTTAGTCTACTTTATATTTTAATTTTTGTCCATTAAATCCCTGCAATTATCTGAAAACACTCAAATTTTCCAAATATCAGAACAAAGATTTTACCTTAAAAGTTATAGTTTAACCCATTTTTTTTAAAAAAAAATTAATGACACACAAGTAATCATGCCTAAATTATGCTTTCTATAGTCTTGGTCCTTTTCTTTTTTAAAACTTTTTAAATTAAATGTTGTTTACTATGTGTGTGGTGTGCATGTGGGCATATGTGTGTTTAAATGTCTGTGGATGCACATGTGTGTTAACGCCCAGCATTGTTCTCACATTTTTCTAGATTTCAGTCTACTTTTTAATTTTTTAGCTTATTTCCTACTGAGGTAGTATCCCTCCTTTAACCCAGAGGTGCCAGTTCGAGATAATATAGCTAGCTAGTTTGCCCCCAGAGGTCACTTTCAGTGCCTCCCTAGTACTGGTATTTCAGACTGCTGCCTCTGGCAGAATTCCATGTAGGCACCAGGGATGAGAATGCCAATCCTCACGCTTGCACTGCAAGCACCTTGCCTGATGCAATCAGTGGGGACATAGGGGCCACTTAGATTATAAAGAGCAAAATGCAGATTAATCGAATAAGGACTGAGAAATTAGTTCCACAGTTTGCATATAAAGTTATTCTAGCCATCAATTACCTGGGTTAACAATAATTATGATAGTTATCTTAATTAGCAGATAAAGAATAAATGTTTCCTTCCATTTATTGTGAAGAGTGTATTATAAATTAGGGTTTGTGATAGTACCAGGACCACCCCTGGCTTTTCCTAAGAAGAGAACATAAGGTTTGAGGAGTGGTATTGTTTTGCTAATTAGACAACTATGAATGTGATTCAGCTTAACTACAAACGACATTGCTGTTCTAACACTAGGCCACTGGTGGGGGAAATGGAAAACCTTTGGCGAGTGCCTCCATAGTGCGAAGACTGAACTTAGTTGTTCTCTGTATAAGAGCAAAATCTCTCAGGATTCAGGCAGCAGGTGGAACAGTTGCAGCCTACAGACAATGTGTTGTTTGAGATGAGAGTTCATGCTGTAGTCCATTCTAGAGTGGAACTCGCTATGCTGTTTAAACTGACCTTGAACTCCTGGCACTCATCCTGCCTCAGTCTGCCAGGTGCAGAAATGACTCACATGAACCACCATGCCTGACTTCAAAAACCAAAACTGAAACAGAACTTTCTTTATATCTTTATATAACTGTTTGATTATTGTGATGCTGGAGATTTAGCCAAAGGCTTTATGCACACTGTACAAGCACTCTATTGAACTGTCTCCTGAGATTTTTTAAATTTTTTTCTTATATTTCTTTTATTTTATGTGTATGAGTGTTTTGCTTGTATGTGTGCACCACATGCATGCAGTTCCCGAAGACACCAGAAGAGGGCATTAGATACCTCTGGAACTAGAATTAAAGATGGTTGTGAGCCCCGATGTGGTTGCCAGGCATTGATCCTGGGTGTTCTAGAAAAGCTCTTGGCTTTTCTTGACCACTGAGCCATTTCTCCAGTGCCTCACCTGGAGAGTTAAGTATCATTTTGTAGTTGACAAAGTCAGAAGTCAGAGCTACAAGATGGAATATAGAAATAAGATTAATACAAAATACCCCTAACACATTTTTGTGCAAACATATACATTTGGGTTATCTGAAGTAATTAATTATGGAATTATTTATTTTTGTTGTTAAATAACAATAAAATTTGGAAAACAGAATAGAAAATATAGAAAATCCTTAAAGTGGAATTTGGGTATTATAACCGGGGGTTCATATATTCTGAATATTTTAAAATAAATTTTAAAAATATAAGTGGGTTCCAGGCTCCATGTTCTTGTTTCATAAAAATGTTTATATTCTTTCTTTATGTTTTAGTTTTATTTGTCTGTTTGAGTGTGGAGATAGTTGTTTTGTTTTGCACCAGAGTTTTACATATTACTGGTTACTCTGGAACTCATTATATAGATTAAGATGACCTCAAATTTATAGAGATTGGCTTAATTCCTAAGTGCTGGGATTAATGGGAGATTCTGCCATGTCCGTTGATTATTTATTTTAGGTAATTAAAAATAAACACGGACTAACTCACAAATTTGCATAACATCGTTGGACAGAGAGCATGCTAATGTTCTCTGTTGTTCTGACTTAGTGTTTTGACTCCCACAAAACAACATCAGTGATTTCTGACTGTCTCAATTGCTGACATCGTCTTGAACATCCAGTGTACACTGAATTTCTTAAATTTTTTTCTTTATGGAGAGTGAGGGGGGCTCAGAAGTTTTGAGAATTGGTTCTCACTAAAGCTATCTCCTACCATGAGCAGTAAATCTCAAGACATCGAATGCAGTATTGAGCTCACCTCACATGTTAATACCTCTTTCTCCTTCTGTACCTCTGGCCATTCTGACTGGCATGCCTTTCACACAGGCCTTGTCTGGGTGGCTTTCTTTGGACAGGTTTTATGATTCTGCTGAGGATGGAGCAGAAAAAGATGAGGGTAGAATGCCACTCTGAGGAGTATTAGGAAGGTAGAGCCTGCAAGCCAGTCTCTTATGCCATTCACATAATGAGAGGCCTTACCTATTTTCTGCAACGGACATATATTAATCCATTATGAGTGTACCACTGAGCCATCTCACTAACCCTAAGGGTTGGGTTTTTAAGTTCACTTGTATTCAAAGACTGTATACAGCTGTAGTTTAAATATCAGCAGTATTTCTGGAAAACTTAAAGTACATTGATAGAGATTACATTATCTATGTTAAAAAGATAGTTTTAAAGTTGCTTTGCATCATATTAGGCTTTTAAAATTTAGGAATGCTACTTAGGCAGCATAAAGAGTGAATACATGTCTCAAACTTCTTAAATAATACACTGAGGGTTTTGAAAGCTGGATATCACATACATGAAATAGAGACATAAACATTTTTCAATAAGAATGATCTTTAGAGTATTTATTACATTCTGAATTCTAAGCTAATCACTACAGTTGGAATGCAGGAAAACATTTTATCAGTTATTGTGGTTTCACTTACATTTTATTGAATACATTCATTTATTGACAATTTCATGTATGTATATGGTACATTCAACTTACCACTCCCAGAGTATGTCATGCCTTTTTGCTTTGGTTTGTGACCCTCTTATTGAAGTCGAGCAGTCTGAGTGGGCACGGGTTTGAAACTATCTATAGGAATGAGCTGTGCTCTCCATTTGGTACTCAATTGAAGACAATGATTGCCCAAATCCTGGTTCTGAGAGGGTAAGGTTTGTGAGCTCCTCCCCATCCATGATTGTCTATGAAGAGACCCACTCTTGTGCAGGCCCAGAGCAAGGCACTCAGTTGCTTTGGGATTGTTGTGCTTGCAAAAACCATGTCATACCCTGAAAATAGTATTTCATATCTAGAAACTACAGCTTTGGAAGCATGTGTCATTTTCCTCAGGGCTCCTCAGTAGTGACACAAGAGGTTGGATACAGATCAGTTAACAGGCAGAATTGCATTTGTCACACAAACACCAATGGATTGAGCTCACTTAATGATATTTGGATCTACAGATATGTACCGTGGGACAGGTAATTCTGGTGGGTATACAAGTTTGAGAAGTCTTCTAATATGGCTGACTATGAAGACCCATTGAGAGACAGTTCAGGTTCAGGACTGCATGCTTCACAAGGATTGATAGCAAAGGTTTTCAGGGTACAGGAAAAGCTGAGAAGACTAGGTTGCTCCCAAGTCCGTGAAAGTCTCCCAAAGTTTCAGAACACCCAAAGTTTTGTAGATCCTTGAGTACTAATGAATAGATTAAAAATTTGTGAAATGAGAGGAGTATCATGAAACTTTTTAAAGACTTGGTTTGCATATTACAAAATACACGAGGGGTTTAAAAGTAGAAATAATAAGATGGCAAGTGGACCAATGTCTTTTTCCGAAATGCACTTAGCATGAATTACAAACGACTGTAAAAGTTACATTAGTAGTACACTGTTACCAACTCTGTCTAAGTAATATTTGTAAACAATATTCTTCAGTTGACATTTTAACAGAAATCATCTTGTTTGAAATAAACTACAACATAAACATACCTCACAAACGTTAGATCAGAATGAGTCGTCACAATCGGTTGCACTATATACGCCTCAGTGCGGTTTTGAAATTGGGTCCATATTTTTAGAGCTGCATTCTGCACCTCTCAGAAATGCAAAATGCATCATAAGACATAAGCGTGCTGCCATACCATATTTGTTAGCGAGGATTCTGTGTGTTATATGCAAACTCTCCTCCTATTTCCTTTTAATTGACAAGTCATCAGCCAGCAGATCTGTTAATTAAACCTCATTTGCTCTAAGGAACACGTGTCCGTGATCTGAGGAGGGAACATTGTGTTCGCTGGTCCTTTCATTTTACTCTTGATAAAGCATAAAGGAGCCAGCTCTGTCTCATGTCAAAATGTTTATTAAGATGGCAATCGTTTCTATTTCCAGAGAATCAGGCATCTCCGGTGGGGCACAATCAGTGCTGTAATTAGGGAATTTGTAAACTACAGGCATTGTCCACAGTGATCATTTATAAGAGGCCTAACAATGTCACATGGGTTCTATAAAGAGACAAAAGGCTTTTTCATTGTACAAGTAAATTAATTTTTTTCTAGCCATTCGGTGTTGAAGAGTATAGTGGTGTGAGCAACAGTTACTGCAGAAAATAAAATAAATTTTAGATTGTTTCGAAGTATCTCTTACCATGCTTTTACAAAACACATTTGACATATGATTAATCATCTGCCTTCCTTTAAATTCAGAGTTCTTTCACCATTGGAAAGCAGTGCCATAATTAACGTGATCACACAATTCCCATTCACTTTCCAGTCCATGGTTTTCATGGCTACGCCCTGACCTTTCTGAAAATGGACAGCACTGACATTTTGTCATCCTCATAAGGGAGAAACGGATCTATGTAGGGATGTCCAGACCTCATTACTTCAGAGGAAAAAGAACGAGACCTGGATATCTATGTAGCCTGCCATTTATGATACTATCAAGACATAGAAATCAAATTATTGCCTGTCATGGCAGACAAATGTAAGCTTCTTCCCTTAGGATGTCTTTAGATGTGCCGGGGTACATTTGTATCCTCCCCAAGATGTTATCTTCCTCAAAGCCGCCGTATAGAAATATATTGCATCTTTTCAACTCCTGGAGATGGCAAATGCGTGGGTGTGTCCCTATGTGTTTGTGTGTACAATTGTGTGTGTGTGTCTGTGTGCAATTTTTATTTCTATAAACGTGTGTGTTTGGATATGGACCTGTGCTTAACAGTTGAGATATCTGCTTTCAATGAAATATGGTCTATACCCTTCATATAGAAATGTGTATATAGCAATAAAGCATAATATGTAATACTATGGTAAACATGGCAGCGATACGAAGATGACTAACATGGACTGTGTAGTTAATATATCCAGTGCGTTTCCTTTATACAGCATATACATGAAGGAAACGTACGCTCTAGGTATAAAAATTGTAGAGTAGGTATTAATTGTGTTCACTCTATATAAACGAAAGGTCAGGTTAGTTAATGTTCCCAAAGTTACCAGCTCTTGTATCTAGCCATTCAACCTAAGAATCATTCTCTGTAAGTCTGTTTAGGGGCACTTTGCTCTGCAGTGTGCAACATTAGCTTTAAATGTGTACTGAATGTTCCTCTCAGCCACCTAATTTGAAGATGAGGAAGCAAATGCCATATTCCCATTGCTAAGATTATGGGTTTTATATGTGGTGAGGTCCTTTGTCTATGCCAAATTTTTAATCTAGGTTTTATTTTTAATTTATTTCAAAGATGTATTTTTATTCATATATATATATACACATACATATGTGTATTTGTGTGTGTGTGCTGTGAGTGTATAATTCACATGTATGCAGGTGTCATTGGCCAGAAGTGTGTGTATTGGATTCCTAAGAGCTGAAGCTAGATATGTTTTTGAGTCACATGATATGAATTCTGGGAAATGAACTTAGATCCTCTTCTGGAAGAGCAGTAAGTGCTCTTAACCACTAAACCATCTGTCACAGTCTTCTAAATTTTTATCCTAATATAATTAAAATTCCTGAAAGTCCTCCATGCTAATTTTAAGCAGTGTTCTAATTAATAAATTATTATGAACAATTGCAGCTTCTAAAAAGTCCCCATGTTCATCATTTCCCATGAAACAGTGTAATTCTTGATGTTGGTGAGTGTCCTAATATGTGCCTCTAGTCTGCACTCTTAAATGTATTCACCTACGGAAAAGGCTAAAATACTTGTTAAAGTAGTAAGTCTAACATAGGCTACACATTTTTATATGATGTCTTGCACTCCTTAGTTCCGTGAACTTTCTATCAGGCTAGGGGAAAATGCTGGTACACACATACACACACATACACACATACACACACATACACACACACTTTTTTTTTTTTACTTACTGTGTAGCCCTGACTGACCTGAACTCCCTATGTAGATCAGGCTGGCTGGCCGTGAACCTACAGAAAACTACCTGCCTCTACTACCCAAATGCTGGGATTAAAGGCATGTGCCACATGCCCAGCTGGAACTTCACTTAGCTCACATTTTATCTGTAAGAGTGTCTTGTCTATCCTTTTAAATTTGTATTACATTCTATTTAGAGTAAAGTATTTTGTAGTCAAAATCATTCGAGTTTTTCTATATAACTGTAGTTTTCTATTTTTATCTTCTGTTATTTTACGAAATCTCAAATATACCAAACATTTAATGAAGCTTCTATAAGAGCAATAGGTTGGGGAACCAGACTATTTCCCAGACATGCATATGGCTTAGTGTTTCTTTATGAAATAATCTTTTCATTCCCCAAAATTAAATATTTTCAGACTTATCTGCTATGTTGCTCCTGTGAAAATCTGGTTCTAATTATAGAAATCATCGTGTGCTCCTGCTCTTTCTTTCAATATTTTCATTCCAAATCATAATTTGTGGTTGCTAAATTTTCACAAAATTTGAGTTACTAGCTAGCTTTAAAACTTGTTCCTGGTTCAACCCAGAGAACCTAGACAACAAAGAGGACTTTAAAAGAGGCATACATAGATTTGCATAGGAAAGAGAAAAAAGACAAGATCTCCTGAGTAAATTGGAAGTGTAGGAGTCTCAGGAGAGTGTAGAATGAAAGAGGGGAGGAAGGGAAGGGAGTACAGAAAAAAATGTATAGCTCAATAAAAACAATGAAAACAATGCAAAATATTTGTTCCTGTTTATGTACTTTAAGAAAAAAATAAAATTTGGCTTGTGAGTCTTACCATCCATAATCAGGAACCACCAATTACTTTCATGGATTTCAGTGCAGAAAAAACACAAACCTGAGTAAGAATTTGAGGAAGGAACTAAGAGGTTAATAAGAAGTTTTCATAATAGAAACTAATATAATAACTCAACAAATATTCCATCAAACGCAAGTTACATCATTAAATTGTTCAAAGACCTAAATAGCTCAAGATACTTGAAAACCTAACAAGCAGTGCCCAAATTGACATTAGCCATCTATGAGGCAGCAGGCACAGGTTCTGAGTTTATTTGCAGCAAGTCTTTTGGCTCACGTAGCAGAAAACATTTGAATACAATGCAGAGAATAATTTCCTGGTTTGTTCTTACACTTTGTGTTCTGTGGAATCCCTCAGAGACTATTCTTGTGCCATAGCAACACCTGCTGGGAGAGGAAAGTTGGAACAGCCATATCAGATGCCTGCCAAACCAGCTTTCCCAATGAATGGCACTGCATGCCCTCCATCTCCAATACCAAACCTTCAGAATTGCTACTTCCAGGATACTGCTGCTTCCCCTTATGCTCCAAACACCTAACAATGCTATTATAATAAGATTTCCTAACTCTTCAAAAGTAAGCATTGTGTATGTATGTGTGTGTGTGTGTGAGTGTGTGTGTGTGTGTGTATTATTGCCCTTTAACCGTCTCCTTAGAATTTCAGAAGTAGATCCTGGGGTATTTTAAGCTTCTGTGTATTTGCTTTCTTTGTGCTCTGTCCTGAGATCTGTAAAACACTATCAATGTTGTATGGTTAGCATCTCCTAATTTATTAAGGTGAGATGCTGAAAAGTATGTACCAGTGCAAAAACAAAAGGCAAGTTTTATTTACAGAGTAGGGCAAGGGATGTATTTATTCTAATTCCTATCACAGATAGGAAAAGTGGGCATGCCATCCGGTGTGAAGACATGTTATAAATAGGTGCTTGTTCATATGTGAACAGGACTGTAACTGCTGCAAGTCTGGGAAGAGAGGACCTCATGAGCACTCTTGTGTAGATCAAACTAGCCTTTTATTGGCTGCTAGATGAGGAAAGTCATAGAATAGGCAAATCACACAGCACTAACAAGTGCTTTCTTCCACACTTCAATGTATTATTTCTGCTTCATTGTATCATTGTTGTGACCAAATGAGAGTAGTAATATTACTACTAATATAATAATATATATAATATAAATCCTCGGTTTTTAATATTTTTAATCATTGGATAATAATTATTCAGTGGTAGTTTTCCTTCTTTGTTTGTCTAGTAACTTTGATTTAGGACTATATGTCAACCAGGACTTTATTAAATACCTCTGAAGCACCTTAAAAAGTCACAGGGCATGAAGATTACTGAACAGATAGAAGACTTTGGTTAGAATATTTGGTTAGAATATTTCAGAAACATCTGATAGGATGTACACATTTTCTTGGTGATAAAAAACAAATTAGAAATAATAAAATTCAGAGACACAGAGATGAACAAAGGATACAGGAATTGGAAAAATTGAACAGAGAAGAACATTTAAATGGAGGCGAAACATTGCTTGGTATGATAGGTTTTGAACTCATTCTGAATGGCAGTGAAAGTTACATCTGAGCAAACTTGTTAGTTAGATATGCAGACCAGTCCTGTCCTAACCAAAGAGGGAGTTTTCACAGATATACTTATTAAGATATGCATACTAATGCATAGTATGTAAGATTGATCAGAATCAGCAAGATTTAGACATTCCATCTCAGAAAATGGGGTATTAGTAGTATACACATTCAGTTGATAACATTTTTTAAAGATCAATTCAGAAATGATAAAGGATTTTTTTAGGAGAAAGATATTTGTCAATTTAGTTTTAGTAACTTGTTTATAAAGTTAATGATGATCCAGGAGGATTACAGAAGTGAAATATATTCTCAAATACCTGCATCTCAAGAAAGTTATAAATATATAAATATAGATAGATGATAGATAGATAGATAGATAGATAGATAGATAGATAGATAGATAGATAGATACAGAGTTTCACTGTGTAGCCCTGGCTGTCCCTGGAGCTCACTCTGTAGGTCAATCTGGCCTCAAACTCATAGCAATCAGCCTGCCTCTACTTCCAAAGTGCTGAGAGTAACAGCATGCACCACCACTGCCTGGCTAGTTCTGAATATTTTTAAATAACAATAACACAAGGACTGGTGATGCAGGCATGTGATTCCATTTAGAAACCAGAAACAGAGGGACAATGAGTTCAAGAGCAGTTTCAACTGCCTAGTCGGCTATAGTGATATATTTCCTTAACAATAAATGAACGGGTGAATATATATGTAAATAAAACAGTGACCAGAAAGTTCTAGGTCCTGTATATCATATAATTACACTTGTTTTCCTCCTCTGCTTGTACAAATGAAGAATTGTTACCAGCAAGTATCAGGTAGCAATATTTATTTCTTTAGTAATGAATGGCCAGTAATTTTCCTGGTTTACATCAGAAATTGACACCAGATGTGGTGTCAAGCAGGAAGCATATATCACCAGCAAGTCCATATGTAAGTGAGAGAACATTGATCCTATCTGAATATTTTCACCCCAAATAGCATTAAAGTCTTTTTTTAACTATAATCCAGCATGTAAGTATTTACCATGCTGAAAGTGAGCCAAAGTTATTATTTTAAAAATTACTTCCAGGACTTAGATTGGAATTATTTTGAATTTGAATGAAAGGCTCTGATTTCTGTTGAATGTATGTATGACTCTTTCCCCCCATGTGTTCTTATAACTTTGGTATATTAAAGCAAATTTTCATAATCTTCGTGATTTTTTAGAGTATGCTGTAAAGTGAGAGGAGATCAGAAGTTTCCAATCCTATAGAATAGTTATTTTCAAATAGGTATTATGGCAATAACATATTTATGTCCTATGTAGAATGTACTGTTTTGAATGGAAGAGGACCAACTAGGTTTATAGTATATGTGCAGGTGGTGGCACTTAACTAGAAGCTTCTTTCTATAACCCCACAGCCAAACATACTATGTCATTACTAACACCCAATTTACAATTAATGTAAAGGCATAATATTTAGTCCTACATTAAATGTCTGTGGTTCATAAAACCCCAATATCTCTGTGTGTATCTCTCTCCCTCCCTCTCTCTGCATATATATATATATATTCCATAATATGGTAGCAATTAAAAGATTGAGTGTAAAATAACATGAATATGGAAAAGCTCCCTGTGATAGAATAACTATCTTCTGAAATGTGTAGGGTCTGAACTTTGAGCCACATCAATGCAAGATTAAATCCATCAATCCCTATCCCTGTCGCTTGACCTAGGATGTTGTTCCCTTCATAGCCTAAGTCAGATATAAGGCTCATATCAAATACGACATAATTTTTAAACATGGGTGGTAGCTCAGAGCACACACTGGTCTTAAAGATGACCAAAATTCTGTCCCCGCACCACTCTGCCTCTCAGTACAGCTTTGTCACTCTTGCTACAGTGGATCCATTGCCCTCTTTTGATCCACTCAGGCACCCACACCAATATAGCATGAGCATGTAATTAGAGGTAAATAAAATATAAATACTGAAAAAGTGATATTTTCACTGTTTATAAAACTTTCTATTGTTTTTGAAGAGGAAACATACATGCATACAGTCATATGATTTAATTAATTTATTTCATTATTGCCTTTGTGTGTTTGATACTAGAAACATACCTTAGTGCTTTGTGCATGTTGGGTAAGGGCTCTCCATGAACTAAATCACTAGCTCTCATTTTGATTATTTACATCTGAAAATTTACTTTACATTGGTCTTTCTTTTTTCTTTACATCAGGCCATTTCTTGAATTCTTATCTCTAGAGGTCCCTTCAAGGAACCCATTATTCCTTTGAAATCTTATTTTCTTGTTTTTTTTTATTTTAGTATCAATTACACTTTCTAGTCTAGAATATACATGTCTAATATAAAATAATTTTCCTAAAACTTCAAATGTAAATTAATGGTGTATTTACTTCAGGAGTCTTTACAATATGGGTCTGGTTAGTCAACCGCAGAAAGTTCTACCTGCTGCATTTTAAAAATAAAGTATTCCTTTCATCTTCATGTTCCTTTTAAAGTTCAGCACCTGCCAGGAAGTGCACAAGCATATCTGATTTCTTTTCACCTCATTGTTATTTCTGGGACTTCAAATGGACCTACGTGTTTGGAATAATGAAATTTTCCAAGATCGAAGAGTTGATGCCTTCTGTTTCCTCCCTAATACAACATAGAAAGTATTTCCCCCTTTTGTTTCCGTCACTGTATTTCATTTACAGTCTGTGATATAAGAGAAAAGTTGTCAGAAAGCCATTTTGTTTGAGTTGTGGGTTTTATTGTTTCATTTTTGTTTTTTGTTGTTGATGATGATGTTTTTAATGTTTGGAAGAAGAAACAGGTCTTGATAAAGACCTCCCCAGTTCCTCCCACTATAGCGTTTCAGTGTGGACCACATCAGAAAATATGCCTATTTTTTTATTTTCAGAGACTTTTTTATAACAAGTATCTTCTGAATAAATATGTTTTACAAGGTGCAGGTGTGTCAGATTGCTGTTTTTTACTTGATATACTTTTAGTGAGAAACAATAAATATAATTCATATAAACCATCTTAAACACCCATAATGTGATTAATTTGTGCCTTTACATTGCCTCTCCTTTGTCTATTTTAAAATTAGTTTGGAGCTTTGTTTCTTCTATACACATTTTAAATGAAAGAAAACAGAAAATGAATATTCAGGATCATTTTTTTAACTCTCTTAACTTTGAGACACCTCTAAATGGCAAGACCTGCATTATAAATCTACCCAAACATTATTTCTTTTTCACAATTTCTACTTATCTGAGTTAGTAATTACATTTTTTTTCATTTATCTATCTGTTGCTGTTAAAATTGCTCATGACTCACGCCAGTTTATTTCTATTATCTGATTTAGTCCCAGATTTGCAATTTTCTGCCGTCGCGCTTTCTACCGCTTCCCCTTTCTTCCTTTCTCAGTTATTTCAGGTGCTGTTAGGTTGGGCAGCACAATTTTCCAATAAAAACATCAAGACAGTGGCTACAAAGGGTTTTCTCGTTCCCCAAACATGGGGGAAATGCTCAACAGAATCCCAAGATTGGGAACAGGGGCAAATGGCACCTGTTTCTCCTAGCCAGGCAGAATGAATTTCCAGGCCACTGAAAAGGGCAAATTCTCAACAGAAGTTGAAAGCAGTAACATCTAAGGCAGGGGGGGCTGCTCAGTGATGGATGTGCTGGTTTGTAAGTATGAGCAACAGAGTTTGGGTCCCTAATACCTTCATAATCCAGGGTGGGTGTATGATGACAGCTCTGGGTTCAAGTGCCTCCATCTTTATACAAAGAGTAGGGAAATATTGAGAAAGACACCTGCTATCAGCCTCAGGCTTGCACACAAAACACACACACACACACACACATACACACATTCGTACACACACACACATGAGCTTGCACATGTACTTTTACAGTCATGTGAACCCATGTACATAGAAACACAAATGAATAGACATTGCCTGCACATATACATTGAGAAAAAATTTAATACTATTTGAACTGAGTTTAAACATGTAGGATGTGCAGAAGTGCTAGAAGACCCCAAGAATGCCCCTACTTCTAAACATGGGGGAAAAAATATGAAAAAAAACCTGATTGTTCAAGATCACTATGGTCATCGAAACCTGTAGAACATGGGTGTTATTCTGTTGTTCAGAACACCATCTCTGGAGTGATTCATTTACACCATGGAAAACACACTTTTCTTTTTTCATTCATTTTGCATACCAACCACAGTTCCCACTCCCGCCCCTCCTCCCCTTCCCCATTACCCCATCTCACACCTCATCATCCACTTCTCAGAAAGGGTAAGGCCTCTCATGGGGAGTTGCCAAAAAGTGACATATCAAGTTGACGCTTGATCCTCCCCCCTGCGTCAAGGCTGAGCAAGGCACCCCATCACAATAAATTGGCGCACACACACACACAAAAAAAAAAGCCAGTTCATGCACGAGGTCCCACTGCAAAGGGTCCCACAAAAGACCAAACCATGCAACTGTCACCAGCCTGCAGAGGGCCCAGTTTTGTGCCATGCAGGCTACCTGTGTCAGTCCAGAGTTCCCAGTTCCCAGGA
Source organism: Ellobius talpinus (assembly GCA_001685095.1). Lineage (NCBI taxonomy): Eukaryota > Metazoa > Chordata > Mammalia > Rodentia > Cricetidae > Ellobius > Ellobius talpinus. The sequence goes on along the minus strand of LOJH01004207.1, from coordinate 25,539 downwards.
GCTCAGATCAGCTGTCTCTTTGGGTTACTTCCTCAGGACTTTGACCCACCTTGCTCATAAATCCCTCCTCCCTCTTCACCTGAACTCCTGGAGTTCCACCTGGTTCTTGGCTGTGGATCTCTACACCTGCTTCCATCAGTTACAGTACAGGATGGAGGATCTATGATGACAATTAGGGTAGTCACCCATGTGATTAGAAGAGAAGGCTAGTTCAGGCGCCCTCTCCACTATTGCTAGGAGTCTTCGTTGGGGTCATCCTCAGGGATTTCTGGAAATTTCCCTAGCATCAGGTTTCTCCCTAAACCCATAATGGCTCCTTCTATCACGGATGAGTTGGGGGAGGGACTTAGAGGGAGAGTAATGAAAAACACATTTCTTTGAATGAATTCTGAATATAGATTGCTTTAATATTTCACATTTCTACGGAACCTTTGATATGCTAATGTTTCACAAATATTGGGGAAGAGTAAAAATTGAAGCAAAATGTATCAAGACGAAATTGACAATAGTAGTATATTTAAGGAAAACCACTGTTCTTGTCGTGTGAAGCCCCTGCAAGAATTTGCTTTCCTCCTTGACTCTCCCTATTTCTATCTCTGCTTCCTCCCGGTGTCACTGCCGAGCTATCTCATTGTCACAATTTATTCGTTACATGTAAAATTTTTTTACTGAATTTATATTATGTATAAGATTGTCTCCTGGATGCTGACAATACAGCGATGAAGTATGTGTGTGTTCGTTCTGGAAGCTCTTATTTCTATTTTGACGTGCAGAATATGCTGTTATAAAATACACACGGATAAAAAAACAGTTACTGTTGCGAAGCACATGATGAGCTGTCGTCCCCTGTAGTAGCTGGTGAGGTGGGAGAAGAAACCCTGTTTGGATAAAAGAGAGTTTGTACCGCACAGCAGCATGCTCCACTTAACAATAGCTCTTGCAGTTATCCACACTTCTCGCTAACATCCTGTTCCTTGTCAATACTGATAGTTTATCTATGTTTATTGTAAAATGACATCATCATGTAAAAGCCTTTATCATATTGTACCATGAAAGTTCCATGATTGAACAAATCTATCGCGCTGTTTTCAGAATTTCTTAAAACAGTGCTCTGATGAGCAATCTCATGGAGGTTTTTGGACTTCATAGTAGCCTGAACAAATGTGTGTTTGTGGTGAAAAAGCTAATGATGGGGCAGCAGGAGAATTAGGAGAGTGAAACCCTCATAATAGAGACATTATATAGGATACTATCACAAGAAAGCAAAATGATGACTTTCCTGAGATGTTTGCCAGTAGTTCTACAATAAAATAATTAAATAGGCAGGAATGGAAGATATTGCCATATATATGCTGTATATTATACACATGCATATGTAAACATGCTCATTAGGATTAGATAGTACCTAGAAGTGCAGGCAAGAGGATATGAGAAAACTAGAAAAACTATCATTTTAATTAGCAGATGGCATGTGTTGGTAATAACTATTAATTTAAGAAATGATTGGTATTTGTGTTTGAAGATTTGAAACACTTTGAATATAAAAATAGATTCCTCTGTAGAATGGAAGAAGTTGGAAGAGATTAGATTATTTACTGTCATCATATAAAGATGAGAAAAGTCAAGAGTAACAAACATGATCTCCCACAGAAAAACTGATAGTGATAATTCAGAGTTCGGTGTCTAATTTTAGGATATAGAAGTTTTAGTCTAAGCAAAAATTGGAAGCTTATAGATTCTTAGGGAAATCATAAGATATTTTTGGTCAAGAGAGATGTTTACAAAAGTTTAAAGTCCTTAAGCCAGTCTAGTTTGCCCTCCTGTAAGCCCAGCACTTGGAAGCCTGATGCATAAGGATCATGAGTTCATCAAGCACAGTAGAGATAGGATATGAAGCAAGTTTCAGAGCAGCAGTGTGGCCTAAAGTAGTGAGAACCCTTCCCCAAACCAAAGCAAACAAAACATTTTACAGAATAAAAAAGAGTACAAAACGTTTTTTAATGTTTGTTGCTTAGTAAAACTTGAAGTAATTCATAAAAGACCTATTTTTAAGCTGACAAGATAAAAAAAACTGAATTCGGTTTTACTAACTTTAATTAAAAATTAAAGATTTTAAGTCAATAAATAACAAATGCACAAAGGTAATTTTTATACTATTCAACATAGTAAAGTTTTAGGAAAAGTTTAGGTAGTCAAGCATTTAGTTATAATGGCCTAATGTTTTAAGATATTTAAATATTCACCATATTAAAACAAGATACAGATGTTTGCCTTTGACTCTGTTCTCCTTCACTTTCTACTCTGTTTCTATCATAGGATGAGTGCCCTCAGGACTGATACAAAAAAGTCAAATAATTAGTTTCAAACTTTAGAAATTAATGCACATATTGGTTACAATTAGCCCACATTTGTGGCTTTTGGGAGCTTTATGGAGTAAATATTTAAAGCAACAGCAATCCATTACACAGCCTTTTAAATTATGTTTTTTATGTAATTCACAGAGTAATTGAAGTTCAGATACACACTTGGATTGATATAGCTTATATTTATTTTGATATGTATTCAAAAATATTCTAATCGAGTAAATTTTAGTTAGGAAATAATATAGCATAAGAAAGAATTTTGTGAAATATACATCATAAAGTCACTTGTATTTCTTCTGGCCTCCTGCCGAAGAGCAGTAATTGAAAGGGATTTTGTACATCGTCCTGTGAGGTTAGTGGGTGTGGGTGCTGGGCAGGGAGCCCATTGCTCACTTACAGATACTGCAACTCCTTAGACCCCCTAAAGTATCACGTCAAATTGTCAGTGTTTTCATTTCTGGTCAGTCATTGATTTTGTCATCCTGAAACACAATGCTTCTCCTTGGGTAAGTTTTGACATTAAATATTTGCTCCTTAGGATTAATGAGGGAGTTGAACACAATTGTAAAACCTCTAATTGTGCTTGCCACACAGTAATAACATCATATGTGTTAAATGTCAAAATCATTTTTTGTTATTCTGTCATTTACTCTCAGAAAAGGCAAACAAATATTACAGTTCCATCTGTTTTGTTGAGATACATGGCTTAGAATTGCATGATTTTTTTGTGGTTTGCTTAAAAAAGAAAATTCTTGTAATAAATTATTAATAGTATCTCCAAAATAAATTATTTGAGTAAATCATTTAAGAATTATGTTTTTATAAATGTTTTCATTTTCAGATGAATTTTGTTGAGATCAACTCCTGTAATGTATATATTTTCTTCAAGAAGATGATGAATACTGTTCATATTATCTTACTTGTGAGATTTTGTAATGTATATCATATAAATATTTTTTATAACTTGGAGTAAATGGAGACATTAAAATAAGAATGTATGTGTGAGACATTTGAATGCCAAAATAATTTTGGTATCTCATTAATATCTCTAAATTAATGTCACTGCATGTAGTAAAAATCTACATATCAGCATTAGCTGAAAAATAACTTGAACTTGTTTGTTTTGCTACCCTGAAACAGGAATAAAGTAAGGCTCATAATCTCTAATGGGAAAATAAATCTTCCAGTTAACCTAAAACCTGCAACACCTTCAAAAGAATTGCATCATTAATCGGAATCATGTTTCCATCCATCCCTGTCTCTAACATTGAGCATAGCTCATGTTTGTGGACACTTTGCTGCAGAGACCCATTTAATTTCAGTCAAATACAATCACATTATCAATGCAAATATGCTCATGTGCTATGGAATACTGTTTCTGATATTGTTTGTAAAAAAACATTATATTTCCCACAATACTCGTGTTTTCCATTAGAACCTAACATGAGTATACTCCAGCCTAGTCAGCTATGATCCACCAAAACCATTCCAATGTCACACTAAGTATGCTCGGTACAATAAAAAATTAAATTCACTTTAGGAATTTTATACTGCTTATATACATTGAAAGATGCTTTGACTATCTTTCATAAGAATAATTTTATAGAAATAGTAGTAATATCTTGCCAAGAATCCATGTTGCTTCAAAATATGATAATTTGGAATCTTACAAAATTTAAATTTCTAAAAGATAAATATGGGAGAATACAATAATTATCTGAATGTGACATTAGTCAGCTGCTCTATTAAATTATCAACAGAGAGAAAATAGATCATAAATCTTAGCCCCATTTCTTAAACTTCTAATTTTATATCTTGGGTTCATCTTTTTCCTACTAGTTCTCCATGCTGTGTTGTTGTCACATGCTCATATGAGTAAAATGAAATAATTTAAAAACTGAATTAAAATGAAATATTTCTACCTCATTGCTATTATTTTGGTTGGCAGTTTTCTATATGACTGATAATGACTTAACTTTAGAAAAGAGTTGTGTTTATGTACGATGGCCACACTTGCATCAATTTGCTTGTTCTGTTTAAAGCAAAGACTGATGGCCCAGTTAGTGGCTAATAAGACAAAACATTGAGAAGAGTTTTCTTTTATTGACCATTTGCCTTCAAATGTAATATTTTTCTTATTGTGAGAATGTATATAGTCTTTATTTTAGAATGAACAATGAAAGTTGCACGATTATTTTAAGTGACAGCATCTTCCCCTTATTTCTGTGGTTCCTATATTTTATGTCACCTGCATTGTCAAATTCCTTCAACCAACACAAAATGTTTCCTTATGATGTTCTGTGACTGAATATGTCTTACAAGTTTATACTAACCTTGAAAAATTTTCTTTTTCCCATTTCAAGTTCCACCCAATCTGACTGTTCCACAGGAAAAATCACCTTTGGTCACCAGAGAAGGAGACACAATAGAACTTCAATGTCAAGTAACTGGGAAACCTAAACCAATCATCCTTTGGTCTAGAGCCGATAAAGAAGTCGCAATGCCTGATGGGACCATGCAAATGGAGAGTTACGATGGGACACTGAGGATTGTGAATGTGTCAAGGGAAATGTCAGGGATGTACAAGTGTCAAACCAGCCAATACAATGGATTCAATGTGAAGCCAAGAGAAGCCTTGGTCCAGCTCATCGTGCAGTGTGAGTAAATTCCCTTCCCTTTGGTTTCTCTGGGGGAGTAAAGAAGGAGATGACAGCACCTTGGTTTGAATAAAGAGGTGATTCTTGGCATTGGATAAGTATAAAATGAAAAAAAATCAATTACTGTCCAACTTATATATGACAATTGCCATTTATCTGGGTATTATTTAGCTTTTAGAAAATAGGTCTCTTATATACACATTATGATCATAATGATGTCTAAGACTAGAGGATCAACAACTGTAATGACTAAAAGCCATCTGAGTACAAACAAGGCAAGATGGAGTTGAAAGTAACACTTAATTAGGTTACTAAGCTCTTTAATTTTCATTTTTCTTTTTTTGCAGTAATTGCATCCATCTATTTAAAGAATCCCTTTGCCTAAATGTGAATGTCTGATCTTTGAAATGGTACTTTTGCATGTATGAAGTTGTTATAGTAGGTTGCACAATTATCTAGTAATAGAGTTAGTGAGTATCTTAGGTGCTGAATTCTGCTAAATTACCTAACAGATAAGTGTTTAATTATGAGCTAAATAAGATCATTCTTGAACTGCTTCTATTGAAATTGTGGCTGTGTTTCTTAAAAGAACTTTAGACACTATGGGGTTAATATTCGCTCTTAAAATAATTAAATCAACACATTTAAGAATTAATAAAAATGGAGCAATATCACTGGCACTGCTTACTTTGAGAAAATGCCTAAAATCAGCACAAGATTGTAAAATTTAATCTTATAATAGCAGATAATGAGAATGATTGTACTGTTGTTTCTATGGTGACAGGACTGTGATTCAAAAAGACAGCAATAGACATGGGGAGCATTCAGCTCTGTTGGTGTAAGTAGAAAGGTATCAGGTGCAATGACAGAGCAGAGACCTGGCTGTGAGGACGCCACACAGAACCCTGTGTCCATGCCCTGTCAACTCTGAAAGCCAAACACCAGCAGCCTTTAAAGGGCCAGCCAGGGATGCACTGTGTTTCAGGAGTCTCTTTACAAAGATTTCGACTCTTTCTGAAGAATCTGATTATGTGTTTGAGAATTTGCCAAGTATAAGCAACTGGCCACTTTCTAAATACTCCCGAGAGAATCAGTTCATGTGCAGGCAGCATCATCCATGTCTGTGGACATATACTCCATGTCTACATAAGAATTTCCCTGACAAACCTAAAAGAGCAAACATTTTAATTTTTTCATTATAAAAATATAGCTTTGCCTAATTTTGATAACTGTGATACATGCAATATTATTGATATAAAATATAAAATACTCTTCTACAGTACAAGCATTATGCACATGTACATACATGTTCTGTTCATTGCATTCTTTACAGGAAAGTCCATTATTATCTATCACAAGCTAAATTTTATTTATTTATAAGTATGTGTGGGTGGTATATAGACATGTGAGCATATGTACACACAAATAGCCAGGCACATGTGTGAGCATGCACGTGTAAACCTGCAGTTAACTCTGGGTATCTTCTTCAGTTACTCTCTAGCTTAATTTTTAGACAGAATCTCATTGAACATGAAGGTCACCAATTATACAGAATGGCTGCCTTGGGGTCAGCCTGTCTCTGACAACCTGGTGCTGGGGTCACAGATGAACACCCGACATTTATATGGGTGCTGAGGATCCAATCTCAAATCCTCAGCCACAGCACACGCTTCATTCCTTAGCCCACAAACTCTTTACACATGTGTATTCCAAGCATGCTGGATTTATGCTATGGCTAATTACTAAAGCTGCTAAATATATGTAAATGCCAGTTGACAAGTATATAAATATATGTTTAGATTTGAAAACAAATATAAATATAGATACATACATGCTTCCTTCTTCTGGTGAAATTGAGGTGTCAGGAGTATCTGAGGACATGATGACTAGTGTTTTGCTACACGGATCATACTGGCATTGAACTCAGGGAGATCTACTGCCTCTCGAGTTCTAAGACATAGAAATTTAATTAATGTTTTCAGTACTTTCTAACTTGTCATACCAAGTATTGACTTAAATATGATGTTTTCATTCAGACTTTTTTTTGTTCCTCTCCCCATCCCTCTCTTGCTGGTCTCTTTCCTCCCCCCCAAATACCTTCTTTCTGCATTTGTGCCAATGTACTCTGTTATATTCTTTTAAAGTTTTTTGTTCTTCCTCCACTGCTCCCTTAAGATTTCTTCTACTCTGACCATCTTCTTCTAATTCATGACCTAAAAACACATGTCAAGTCTAGGATATGCATATGAGAGAAAATTTATATTAGTTGGTTGTTTTTGTTTTGTTTTGAGTCTGGATTATTTTGCTTAACACAATGATTTTTGTAAAATATTTCCTCTAGATGTCATAATTTTATTTTTTGAATAAAATGTCATTATATTATATATATATCACATTTTTTTACTCATTCATTAATGATAGCCTAGGCTAATTCTATGTCTTAAATAACAAATAGTCTTTCAATAAAGTGTAAGTGTAAAGTTTTTCTTTCTTTTCTTTTTATGTGTTACATTGAAATTGAGACCTTTGGGTATACTTTCAGGAAGCAGCATAAATGGGTCATTTGGTAGTTTTAGTTTCAGATTGAGAAATCTGCATACTAATTTCCATGATAGCTGCATTAGATTATGTTTCCTCAATATTCTTCAGCATTTGTCATCATTTCTTTGTTTGCTTTGTTTTGTTTTTGATTTTTTAAATGTTTGTGTTTTTTTTTTTGGTTGTTTTTGTTCTTTTCCAAGACCGAGTCTTATACTATAGCCTGGCTATCCTGGGACTCACTATGTAGACTAGGTTGGTCTCAAACTCACAGTGGTCCTCCTACCTCTGACTCTTGAATGCTGGTATTAAGTGTGTACACCACTATGTCCAGCCTCATTTTTATTTTTATTGATAACCATTCTGACCAAGTAAAATGGGATCATAGAATAGTTTTAAATTACATTTTTCTGAAAGCTAGTGATGTTGAACAGTTTATAAATGCTTACTGGTCATTTTATTTTGTCTTCTGAGAGCTTCAATTGAAAAACCCATGTATTGATGGGAAGATTTGAATTTTGAGTGTTTGGTTCTTTCATTATTTTATGTGCTGTAGTTATCACCCCTATGCAAACATTGGCTTCCTTCCATTCTGTAGAGTGTCTCTATTCATTGCTGATTGCTTACTATGGAGAAACTTGTACATTTCACATAACATTTGTCAGTTATAGGGATTATTTCCTTTGCTATTGTAGTCCTTTATTAAAAAAATCTCTTGCTAAGCCAATATCTTGAGATTATTCTCCTATATTTTCCCATAGTAGTTTTAGTGTTTCAGATTTTAAATTAGGATCCTTGATGCAGTTGAACAGCCTTTTGTACAGTGCAAGAGACATAAAACTTGTTTAATTTTGCTTGTTGATATGCTGTGTTCTCATCATCACACCACCTCTTATTGTAGAAAATGTCCTTTTTCCATTGTAACTTTTTGACATTTTCATCAAAATTTAACCAGTGGTAGTTGAGTGGATTTATTTTGGAGCTTTTTTCTATTTTATTTGGTTACGTTTTCTTTTGTTCTGCTGTCTTTGTCACTAAGATTGTGTAGTGTACTTTGAGATCAAGTAATGAAATTCATCCATCATTTTTTTGCTTAGGTTCCACTCCTTTGGTTATTTATGGATATTGTCTTTCCATGCTAGTTTTAGGATTATGTTTTCTAATTTTGTGAAGAAGGTCATTGCCACTTTGATTAGAATTGTTTTGAAATTGAGGATTACGTTCAGTAAATAGCTGTCCCTACAATATTAAATCTGCCAATCCATCAACACTGCAGATCCTTGAATATTCTAGTGCTCTCCTCTGTTTCCTTTTCTACATCTTAGTGTTTTCATAGGGGGGCCTTTCATTTCCTTAGTTGGAGATGTGTGAGCTTGTGACATAATCATGATTTTTATCATTCTTTGTGGTGATTATATATGTTAGGTTTAGTATGTTCTCTTTTTAATTTTTTTTCTTTTTACCCACTCTATGTCATTATATGTCTTTCCCTGGTGCATTGACTTTTGTTTCATGAATATTCCCTGCTTCCATTTAGGATAAAGTCC
>LOJH01004207.1:5998-16068 GCA_001685095.1 Ellobius talpinus | reverse complement strand
AAAAAGATTTCAAATTTGAAAAATTGTTTATCTTCTTTAGAGTTAAGGGTATTAATAATTAAGTGGTAAAATGAAGATGGAATTGGAAAAAGAGAAAACTGGAAGTAATTCATGAACAGGAGGGGATGTATGTACTGTAGAGGCATAAAAAGAGTACTTGAAACTATTATAGTATAAGAAAAAGGATGATAATAAAAGTCTAAGATGATGAGTTATAAGCTGAAACAAAACTACACAAAACTAAACAATTGAAGCACAACAATAAAATGAAAATAAAATGTAAGATATTATAACCTCAGTCACTTCCTTCTTGAGATGACTGAGTTGCCTCTTTCTTGTCTGCACCTGCCAAGGAAGACTTTTAAATTCAATAATGGAAGGAAGTTTTAACATGCCTTCCAGACCCCTCTTTTAGAGACCTTGTCTCAAGTCTCAGATCCTATATTCAATACCCTGCTAACTAGTTAGACTTCTAGTGATGAAGGCTCTGAAGGGGTGTGAAAGGACCCCTACATGTGTTTACTGTGTAGTTAGACTGTCTTTTCCCAGACCCTCACGTGAAGCTGATCAGCATACTGAAACCATCCCCTACTGTTACTTGCCCAGGTAGTGTCAGGATTCTTTCTCTGTCAACTCAGTCTTGGGTGTGTGGTGGTTTGAAAAAAAATGCCCCCCAAAAGGATTGGCACTATTAGGAGGTGTGGCCTTGGTGGAGTAGGTATGGTCTCGTTGGAGGGAATGTGTCACTGTGGAGGCAGGTTTTGAGGCCTCATATATGGTTAAGCCATGCCCAGTGAGTCAGTTCACTTCCTGTTGCCTGCTGATCGAGATGTAGAATCCTCAGCTCCTTCTCCAGCACCATGTCTGCTTGCATGCTACCATGTCTCACCACGATGATAATGGACTAGACCTCTGAAATTAAGCCATTCCAAGGAAATGTTTTCCATTATAAGAATTGCTGTGGTCATAGTGTCTCTTCCCAGCATGCACAGTTTCTATTAGAAACCCCAACTAAGCAGGTATACAAAATTTCAGCTTCCAACTCCACAGCCTGTGTCACACCAACTGTCCCTTTTCTAGTGATGTTTCCACAGCCCCTGCTTCTATCCCTGCAGCTCAATCAGTCTTTTTGCAATTAGTCATTGCTTTCCTGTTCAGGGGATTTGTAAGTGAAGGGACAGTATCTTAACTTCTAAACAGAGCAATAGAAAAACTTGAAGAGCTGTATCTTTTCACAGTCTATGTACTGTATACTTTCTAAGAATAATCTCTGTCACTTATTCTCAGTCTCTTGAACAGTGCAATCTGGTATTATTTCTTTGCCTCTACCTTGGCTTCTGTTGCTCCCTTTCCTTGTTCACACAGATTCTTCAAATCCTTCAAGTATGTCTAAGTCATTTTCCATCAGGGTGAATCTGAAGCCTTGAACGCTGAGTTAAAAAAAGAAAAAGAAAAAGTCGACAACAAAGCAAAAAGAAAAAAGAAAAAGTCGGCAACAAAGCATTCCTCCCTTGTGTTGTTTGGTCAAGGTATTTTATCACAACGGATGATGAGTAGCTATGACAGTTGCCTGCCACAGAACACTGCTGGATTTCTGTCTATAGATCTAATATGATCAGCACAGAGATAATATGTGAACTGAACATTTTTACGTTGAACTCACTTATTTCAATCAAGTTACTTGTTTGTTGTGACCTTTAGTTTCCATTCATAACATAAATTACATTTATGAATATTGAAAGGCTGCATTAGGAGCCTGAATGACATGTTCTAACTTGGTTTTAAAATGTATAGGCAAGGATGGCCTGAACACTCTTCCCTGGGTGCTGCTCCAGTACTCCCTTCTGAGGGAGTACCCATGTAGAATCTTTTTTTTCTTTTTTTTACTCACAGGGTCTTGATTTTACAAACCTACATTATACAATAGATGTGCCTCCTGGTGAGTGTCTTCACTTTTCTAGTCATTAGTTTTCTTGTTTCCAAACAAGGGAAAATATTTGCATTTTTCATTAGTGTTTACAGTCTCAAACTAGCTTAGACAGGGTTTCTATTGCTGTGAAGAGAAACCATGGCCATAATAACTCTTATAAAGGAGAGCATTTAATTGAGACTGGCTTACAGTTCATCATGGTGGGAAGCATGGCATCGTGTAGGCAGACAGGGTGCTGGAGAAGGAGCTGAGAGTTCTACCTCTTTATCCACAGCCAGCAGGAGAGCATGTACAAAGCTAAGCAAAACTTGTATATAGGAGATCTCAAATTTCTCCCCCGCAGTGACACACTTCCTCCAACAAGGCCATACCTACTCCAACCTCCTAATACTGTCACTTGCTATGGCCCAAGCATTCAAACCCACGAGTGTATTGGGACCTTATCTATTCAGATTACCACACAAACTATACTAAGAAATACCAAGTGCAGTGCAAACCACAAAGAAGAGAATGGAGAATATAATTATTAATATGATTTTCATTTTCTTAACATATAACCTCTGCTAAAAATCCACTTCCTGCTTGCAGATTATTCATCCTATTTCCTACTTCATAGTAAGGCTGCTATAACAAAAATATTATAAACTGGATAGCTTATGCATACCAGAAATTTCTTTCATTTCTGAAGCTATGAAATCCATGATCAAGTGTGAAGTCCCTATCCCTTCATCATAGAGGCACTTGCTTTTTAACTGTACTCACTTGGTAGCATGGTGGAAAGCACTATTTCGGTGGCATCTGTTTTAAGGGCACTAATCTCATGTGTGTGATAGAGCCTTCTCCAAAGCTCCACTTTGTAGTACCAGCAGAAACCAGAAACGACTGGAGTGGAGAGACAAGTGTTCAGATCAGAACACTTTCTTATTTTTGAAGAATGATTCCTTCCTACTGTGCTCTAATTCCTTTGCTTGTCAAAGCAATGTGTGTGTGTGTGTGTGTGTGTGTGTGCACGTGTGTAGGTATGTAGATATAGTATAGGCAGGTTTTCAGCATGGTTGGGGATTGAACTTGGGTATTCAAATACCTTATAACTTTTATCATCATAGTACTTATATATGTGTGTGTAAATTTTTTATTTGTTGATCAATAATCAGGTTTCCCATTCCAAACAACAGTGTAGAGACAAGCTCTCTTTGATAATACATCCTCAGTTTTCACTTCCCACCTTACAGTGTACTCTGCCTGAAAGTGGGTTGAGAAAAGCTCCTGGTTTCCTAAAATGATATTAATACATTTTGTGCACATTTTTCCTATTTTAATGTTAATGGTTGTTAACGAGAACTCTAAATTTTTCATACAGCATTCCTTTGTTTGGATTAAATGGTTGTATTAGCTCTTTCTTTGTTTTCAGTAGTTATTGGAAGCATTAATCAACTGAACCCTGAGGCAATGTTAACATTTTGAAAACATTAATATTTATATTTTCTCCCAGCCTGACCATGGCCTCCTCCTTGCCCCTAAGACCTGTTGTTTACAAAAAGGAAACAATTGAGCTTATAAGATACCATTCAATTTAAACTCTGTATTAATAATTTATGGAACTCTTATCTCAGGTCAACACATCCTATACATTAATATACATATTGTACTTAACCCATTTATGAATTTTCCTTACTCCTAAGTATTTGAAATTTTAAGTTCTCATGTGTGCAAATTACATTGTCCGGAAACTTTTCGAGTTAATTTACTATAGCTAAACTGCCCCCTGATTCCCCTGTTTTGAATTTCTTCATTCTTCAGAAGAATAGAACAATTGACAACCACCTAAGGGATAATGCATGCCTGAGAAACTATCCATGAAAACAATAAGGAGCTCTCCGTCTCTACGGACATTCTCAAAACAGAGAAAGCCTGGGCTTTAGACTCAGTAAACATCATCTGGAAAAAGATGAAATCATCTAGCCTATGGTTCCTGGGAAGAAAACCAGCACAGTTTCCCTTTCTGCTTCAGCCTATCTTGCTGTCTGAATGGAGATTCAGGCAGAGGTTGCTTAGAGAAAGTGTGTCTCTTAAAAGTGCTTTATTAAAGCATGTTTACAAAATTGGAACAGGAAAAAGCTGGGTTTAGCAGAATGATTAAATGCACAGCTTAACCCAGCCAAGATTTGTGTTTCATCAGCCCAGTCATCTAAGTACTTCTGTCTAACACAGTTATGTAGAAATTCAAGCAGTGGTCACAGCATCACATATCTACAAAGCTTCCATACCTGAGCCTTTCAGGTATGGCCTGAAACTGAGTGCTTATGAACTGGAACATATATCATCTCATTTTCTGGGGAAATGTCCCAGCTTTCTCCCTTTTTCATTTCATGAAAATGAATTCTCAAATGAATAAGCACAAACATATAATTATCAAAATTCTTTTTCTTTGTATTCCTTCATAATAGATCAAAGATCTTTCTCTCAAAATGTAGATTTTAGGCATTACTAAATACTTTGAGAGTCCTTATAAAATAAAAATATAGTAACAATAAACCATTAAAATATATCACAGTGGTGAACAATAACATGCCCCATAAACAAACCTTTATGACTGATCCCAGCACTGTAAAAATAAAAAAAAATCAAAGAGAAACAACAAAACAGCAATGTGTGTGTGTGTGTGTGTGTGTGTGTCAGTGAGAGAACAGTAAATCAATCAAAACAGGACCACTTAAAGAACTACCCTGCTATGAGAGAAAGCTGGGAAATTCTAACACTGAGTTCTTACAGAGAACTCCATCTACCAAGGGGGTCTGATCACATAGGATTTTAGCTTCTATTTTCTTAGGATCTTAATCTTCATTGACAGTCCATTGTTTAATGCAAATTTGATTATTTTACTTTGTGTGCATGAGTATTTTGATTCCATGTACGTCTGTGCACCACATATGTGCCTTGTGCCCATGGGGTCGGAAGAAGGCACTGAATCTCTTCTAACTCAACCACATGTGAGCAATTTTGTGGGTGCTGGCAAATGATTCTGGGTCCTCTGCAAGAACAAGTGCTCTTAACCACTGAGACATATACCCAACCCACATTGTAATATCTAATACCAACTGTAGATATCTTGTTTTATAAATACTATATTAGATTATATTTTATTGTACTCAGTGTTTTTCAAATTGTGCTTAACATACCAAAATCATATTTAGCTATAACTACTTTGACCAGAATAAGATTATTTTAACGAATTTAACCTCAGAATGTCTCAGAGGAATCTAGAATAGAACGTAGAGTTTACCACCAGGCCTTATAATTCCCATCTCCCAGAAAACCCTTAAAAATATAGAAGCTCAAGCATGGTGGCACACGCCTTTAATTTCAGTACTTAGGATACATAGCCAAGTAAGTCTTTATGAGTTCAACATGCACCCTGTCTACACAGAGAGTTCCAGGCCAGCCAGAACTATATAATAATACCCTGTCTCAAAAAAAAAAACACAAAAAAAGAACTTTTGGTTGTTTGGGGTTGTTTGTGTGCTGCCTCCTCAGCTCTGGGATTCAAGGCATGCACCACTATTCATAAGGAAAGGAATATTTTTCATCACGATTTGAGAAAGAGTTCTTGAGTCTTGTGAGTAGAGAAGTTAGGGATACAGGGATACTGCAAAAGTGGCAGATATTTGTAGTACTTCCCTTAACACACTTTTCCTTTCAACTAGTAATTAGTTGTTGGAAGAGACGATCCTAGTTTGCTAATTGTAGGGTTTTGAGGCATCCCTAATTTCCAATCTTTACATTTTGAGACTGCAACCCTTCCCATGTCATGACAATAAAACATATCTCCATGTATGGTCAAATTCCTGAATTGAACACAAGAACCCTAGACCAAGAGCCACTGCACGGGTGATGACTCCTGTACGAGGAGACAGAACTGCAGAGGGGATAGAATCTGGTGGAGCATCCTCTGCCAGGAGCTCACATGCTTAGACTCGTGGCAAAGAAACCATTTCCAGAGGCCTTGAAGTGGCCTTCCAGTTACAAGAGTTACTTCACTGAGTTCAAAGCTTTGTGATACCCTCTATCACTAGCGTCCTCACTCAGAAGCAGTTTTCCACAGGATTCATGGCTGATACTCCACCTTTCTCATGTCATTAGGACATCAGTGCTAGAATCCTGCAGAGGGGAGTTCCAATGTGGAGGACCAAATCAGAGCTTTTTTCTCACTTCATCCTTCTCATTTTCTCTGCAATCTTATCTGTCAAGGAATCACAGCAGGTCTTTTAGTGTACCAAATTGTTTTTGTTTGTTTGATTTTATTGTTTTAAATTTGGTCCCATTTTTATTTTCTACACAAACAAGATTAATCCAACAAAGTTATTTGTAACACACTTTTAGAATGGAAATTGTCTATAAAGTGCTGTCTGTATTCTTTCTTGTAGGTCTTTTGGCTATATATTTGAATAGGAAAATCTGTATCTTACACTGTCCCATCAATCCATTCTCATTCTCAAAAAAAAATCCTTTTTTTTCTGGTGTACAAGCCCTTCCTTGAACCCTTCAATACTGTAGTAAACAAAGGCAAAAGTTCTTCAAATTGAAACTTCTGGGTTTAAACAGAGAATGCTTTGTGAAATTTAAAGCACCTTGTGGGAGGGTTGAAGGGGGAAGAGAGAGCTAGGGAGGGGAGCAAAGAAAAATGTAGAGCTCAATAAAAATCAATAAAAAAGAAATGCCTCCTTGATTAGAAACTTGATACTTGCTTTAAATGTGAAAAGTACTTCCTCTTTGTTTCAAAACTATTTGCAAAGAGAAATTTTCCATGTACTTTTTTTGAAAAAGAGTAAGTGGAGTCTTTTATATTATTATTATTATCATCATTATTTATTATTATCTTAGGGATTGAAGCACAAATTGGGTTTCTTGAAAGCAATGTAAAATGTTAGAGCAGTTTATAATTATTTTTATTACATTATGTGTGTGTTAAGGACAACTTGTAAAAGTTGCTCTTCTCCTGTAGTGGAGAGCATTGAACGTAGGTCATCAGGCTTGGTTGCAAACACTTTGCATGCTGAGCCATCGCTTTGACCCCTGAGTAGAATGTTTAGAATGGGGAGATAATGATACAAAATTAATAAAGAGATAACATTTTGAAAGTGGAGAATTGAACAGTGTGTAAGAAAAATGTGAAGTTTCTCCTCATTTATTTGCATAACATAGCAGAAGCATTCATGCAGTCTTCTTTTGTGCAGTTTCAGCTTGCTTGTGTCCATTCTTAGCAACTATTTCCCTGCATTCCTAATGTCTGAGCATATGAGCTCATCTACACTACAGAATTTGCTAGTGTGTAGCAAGAGGTTATTGATATAGAGCAGTACAGCTCAGGTAAAAGATAGGAGTTATTTCGGAAGGCAATATTTTTACATCCGGTGCTCACATGAAACCCTAAAATGCAAATGTATCAACCAATCACCCACATATGTACGTAGATGAAGATGCACATGGTATAATACCACAACCATGACTGTGTATTCAACATTTCTATACCTTTGTTATCCCTCCGTCTCCCTGCATGTCTCAGTGTTAGCTCCATACAAAGGACATGTTTGAATAAACACTTATTCTTGCTGATTTAGTCTTTCATCCATGTTTTTTATGACAGCAAAGTATATACGGATTCTATTTTAATCCTATAGTTATCCTTGGGTTCCTATTTTCCCCCTCTCTAAATCACATTTTCTTCCTACTGTTTCCTGATCCACACTCTCTTACTTGGCGATGTAAAGGCTTATCGGCACTGTGCAGATCCTCCCCAAAATGTGTATGTGAGACATTCAGCTGGCTTCTGCAAAATGTCAAGATAGTTTCCTGATGAACCTAAGATCTGATATAACTAAAATAAAACTTACAGTAATTCTCCTGAGTTTTTTTTTCTCTTCTAGGAACTCATATTCCACCAACCAGGACCCCTCTCATCTATACCCAAGTTCACACTTGTCACCTCTTTTCCTGTTCCCCAAATATGCATGTGAAACTGGGTTATCACATTCTGGAATTAAAGACTTTACTTAATGTACACATTTCTACAGTCCCATGATTTCTCTAAAATACATTTTTTTATATTTGACATGATAAAAAAATCAGCTAACAAACAAATACAAATTAAATATGTTGATGCGTGGAAAGTTCAGTATTTAGTACGAAGTATGCACATCTATTATTTTATATCCTATAAACCCACTCCGAGTATATTCTGACTTCTTGATTATAATTTTCAGTTTCAACATAAAAATTTATCTTCTGTGAGAAGTTCCTACCATTTTCTCCCTCACAGGTCTTCTCTTTTCCTTCACAGACCGCTCACAAATGTTCACCCCTTTATGAGGAGGAGGACTTTATATTGCAAACTGTAGAACTTCCTTCAACAGTTTTAGGGAACTAGGTTCCTTTGCATTTCATCCTAAGACTCATGGCCCCTCCCTAGGACTGGCTTGACTTGGATAAACACAGATATGACACAGAGGTAGAAATGCAAGCATTTATTTTTTTCTCTCTGATAATTCTCCACGACTACATATTACCCAGGCCTCCGAACTAACAAGGTCTTCTATCCTTTGTAGAAACTATCGTTCCTGTTGTAATGGACGTGAGCAGTTCATTCGCTCATCATCCAGTGCAAACTCAGTGCTTCTGTCACCTCATCATTTGTCATATATAGAATTGAAGTCATGTCCAGGGATCACATTCTTTATCACCGTCAAGGTGTCACTCAGATGCCATGTCTTCCACGGTGCAGTCTGCAGTCACTGCAGTTTTGTTAATAAAAGTGTGGTACCACACTTGCCATTTTTTGACATGGACTGAGAAGGACTATAGAAAAATACTGAATACATGAATGGGAAAATGTGAATATATGGGATAGAATCTAATTTTGCAGTGAACTCTAAATTTTTGGATTGCCCATTTTAGTTATGCAATCTTCCATTGCTCTCCATCTCCTTCCCTCCCCATATCAAAATAATCTCCAAATAAACTCAAGTTCAAAAATTGCTACCAAAAACTGATTTACAGTCAACGTATGAATAACAAAAAGGTGTGTGTGTGTGTGTGTGCGTAATAATTCCAGGAATCTCTATGAAATTGCATGCTTAAATTAAGAAAGAGAATTAAACTTCTTTACAATACATTTTTAGTATAAAAATTAAACTCAGATATGTTACAATGACAAAAAGAGTAAAATCTACTTGAAAATTAACAGCACAGTTATATGCATATGTCTTTGTTGAATGTGGCTCCTAGAGAAAACGTTTGCACAACTGAAAAAAAAAACATTAGGATGGGTGACAAGGTTTAAATTCCTGGTGATTAATTTTAATTTATAAAAAAATTTACTATATTCTTCCCCTTTGTTTGTTTCATGATTAATTCTCTTTTTTAATAAGAATAGTTACTGAGTAGAACCCTAAGTCCATAAACTTATCCAAATTTCATGCACACAGAACTCTGTAAGTTTCCAATTAATTGTTTCTAAAGAAGATGAATATGTGATCTTATTAAATATAGTTTGTGAAGTTCATTCTTGATATAACCAAACATCCACATAAATACAAAGAGAGAAATATGTTGTAGTTCTTTGGAAATCAGCTTAATTGACTGCATTTTGGCTCCACATCTGTCCCTGTGTAGATATTTTCTGTGCTTATCTGAAGAAAATAAATTTTACCAAGGAATAAAAAGATCCTGTTGTCTGCAAATTAGTGTGCCTTTCTTCACTGCCATTTCACAACAGATGCTCCATTTTAATTTACATTTCCTTTTTCTTTAGCAAATATCCTGCTTTGAAAAGTTTGTAACTTTTTCCCCTAAAAGCATCCTGTTTTTTTTTTCTTTTTTTTTAAGTTCTGCTTCCAGTGTTTTAAATACATAATGCAAATTTGTTTGGATAAGAAAATTAGTTGGTTCAGCAAAGACACATTGACATTTCCCTGCTGCTGAAAAGATTTGGCTTAAAGTTACTATTCTAAAAATATCTTTGACCGCTCTCAGAGTCTGGGAAAAACTTTTTTCTTGGGCAGTTTTGTGTGTGTATGCGTGTCTGTGTCTGTCTGTGTGTGTGTGTGTGTGTGTGTGTATGTGAGAGAGAGAGAGAGAGAGAGAG
>LOJH01004206.1:26566-36873 GCA_001685095.1 Ellobius talpinus | reverse complement strand
ACTTATGGAGATCTCTGTGTGATTTTCTTTGGGGCTTGCGGGCTGTGGGGTATCTGGTGGGCAGAAACCCCAACAAGCAGGCCCCTTCATGTTACATGAAGCAGTTATCATTTGATGGGTGAATGCACACAGACATAGAGAACCTAGCACAAAAATAAAACGGAATAAAGAGCAGTTTTTATTAATCTTATGTATAGAAGCTCTACTGGCATGCTACTTTTACATTATTTATTTTGAACTTCCAAAATGTAGAAAACAAGCAAGTTGACTTAAGAATTTGGAGGTCAAATAATAAAAATGTAGTAATAAACAAACACTACTCAAAATCTGTGCTGTAATTGCCTTAGAATTGACCATCATTAACAGCCAAGTTGCTATAATGCCTAGTTGCCAGTGTTCGGTCTCTATTCGGATTGACTCTATTGCTCATCCTAATAGGTAAACAAAAGTAACTTTAGAAAGAAAAAGGAGAACAGTCTCCAATTCTCTCCTCAACCCCCATCATTTCTAATGAGTAGAAGTGAGGGCTTGTTTTTCCCCCTAAGTATTTGGAGTTATTTCCAAGTCTCTTTTAGTTTCTATTTAAAGGGCAAACACCTAGAATAAAAAGTATTTTCTCAATAGCCACTGAGAAATTCTGCTTACCCACTATGTGCCTTAGAGAAAATCATTTGATCTCAGATTACTTTGGGTAAGTCAGTTGCTATCAGCATTGAATATTTTCCCATTAATTGAAGTGAGAGCACCTTCCAGTTTCCCAGGAGAGTTTTAAGTCACTGCCTGGAGAAGGATAATTACTGATCCCACCAAGATTTTCTTGATGTACCATTTTTTAAATGTAAGATATTGAGCAAATCATTGTCACCAATTTGTATTTGTCTGCTATAGAAATACATAGGGAACTTCTGGAGTTTTCTGGGAATCAAAGGGAACTTATCAGTGTTGGTTCCAGTCCGTCACCGTGTTTAACTCTTAAAAACAATATTGAACGCAAGGATGTTTTAAATTATTAGTATCTCTTAATAAAATTGAATATAATTCCCCTTAGTCTGTTAAAAAAAGCAGGATTAAATTAATTTAATTAGAGACCTTTTATCATCTTCCATTTTGGCTAAATTTTACTGAGGTGATGAAACCATTCAGTGTCCCTAGATTCAAATATAGACTTTTCTGTGTCATTTATGGCTGTTTCTAATTGCTAAAAAGCTAATTCAAAGTGGTCAAACATACATTCAATTTCCTATCTAAAACACTCAATTGTATAGTATTTTCAGAAGCTTTAGAGTTAGTGAAATGACTGTTGTTTTCCACAGCTGTGTCTACATCCAGAGGGACTTTGGGAGCTGGAAAGGTAGAGTGGGCTTTTTTTTTCTGAGGAGTTACTTGTTCTCTATCTAGCGGAAACTTATCCCTGTTATGTGACCAGCTAATCGGTTGGGAAGTGGGAAAGCAGTAAGAAGACCGAGAAGATGTTATATATGCATGATGTTGCTGGTTGGCTTCCTGAGCTCTTGATGAGACTGTTATGCAAGCCGACTCTATTTCTGAAGGTCCTTACCACCACTTGATTAGTGCCAATACATCCCATCCCACAGTGGGACTGTAATGATCTATTTGCAGTTTCTTCTCTATCAAGAACTCTTAACCTTCAGATGCTTTATTTGATAACTTCTACCATGATGTTCAGTACACTGTGACTCTTTTGATGGCCAGCATGTTTCTTGGGGCATGGGGAATAATTGAATTTTGCTTCAACAAATATTGAGAAAATGGGTTGATGCCAATGTCATGGTAACTCCTTTCATATTTTGGTTGGTACTGTCTGGATTATTCTTCTACAATTCTAAACAAGAGTCAAAACCAGTCCATTGTACCTTTTGATTGCAATGTCTGCAGTTCAATTTCTTCATGTAGCTTATTTGACGATCTTTTGTCTTTTGGAAGGGGGTATTCCCCCCTTGTGGAAGTGAGGTCTGATACTTGCTTGTAGTTTTCCTCTAAAATATCCATTCCTTTCTGCCAATTTGCAATATCTCAGGCCTTTGCTACTTAATAGAACTAGGAATTGTGCACACTTTGAAAAGAAGTCAACACAGCCTTGTACTATTTTAGAATTCAGTATCTTTTTTGTTCTGTTGTATCAGTCAAAATTTCTAGTTCAATACCCTATAGTCTCCTCTATCAGAAGTTAGTGGAATTATTTTCCCTTACATATTTTTATTTAACATCATATTGGTTAAAGTCAACTGTGGGCCCATATTTCATATAAAATAATTTACAGGTAGGCTCACTGGCCACTAGGCAGCTGCAGTCCTGCTAAACAAGCAAGACAGCTACCTAACAAAGGCCAGGCTCCTTCTCCTTTGTTAAAAGGTAGATTGCCTGGGGAGAGGTGTTTTCCAAAGCTGGTGAACTAAGTTGCAGGTGCTTCCCTAGCCCCGTGTCCCCCGGAAAGAGAATATTAATGAGGGTCCACCTTGGTTTACCTGGGGGATAAAAAGTGTTTTGTATAATAAACATGGGTAGATCTTCAGGATGGAGGAAGCCTGAGATTCCCTTCCATGATGACTGTGTAAACTGTGTCTCGTTATTTTCTCATGCCCCCTTGCCGGTCAGGATAGGGAAAGATAGTTTCAATGTTGGGGCCTATGGGCTCTGACAGTCAATAAAACGCTTCTTGTTTTAGAGTAATAGCTAGCTAAAGTACATATCACTTTTCTTATTACAATGAAAAGCTCAATAAGCTTGTAGGCAATTAGTATTTAAATAATGTATATAATGAGATATTTACTAATCTCTGCTTTATGATGAGCTTGCAAAGGTATTAATTACTTGGCTAGGTAATGAAAGGATTAGTTGTATAACAGCATGTAGATTTTAGAAAATGGAACACAAATTTTGATTATGCTGACAAAACATCAAACACGTTTACAAATTTTTGAACAGTTGATGTTCATAGTGTATACCATTTAAATTCTATCAACTGGTAAACATGAGGAAATATCTAATAAAAAGAAATACTCCTTTGACTTCACAGTGGTGTTTTGATTATTTTTATTATTATTTAATATTCACCAAGCAGCCATGCTGAGCTAAGCTCTAATTTAACGTTTATCAAGTGCTGAGAAGTATTTAGATAAAGAGACCAATTTAGTACAATTGTGCTGACAAACTGAGACTACTAAGTCATCAAAATATTTGGTGAACTCACATTTTCCTTTGCTTCCAATTCTTATATTTTAAGGGTTTAACATGTTATGGATATTTTCCCTTTGGGATCAGATTTTTACTTAGTACATTTTATATTCAAAATAAGAATTTAGATAACAATCATAATATTTTAATAACCATGAATGCATGATAAATATCACTGAAAACACGGCATGCCACAATGGATTCACGGTATTGAGGTTTTCCCATCTCTACCTATTCCTTCTGAACAATGTTATTTCCCAGAGGATTTTAAGACCAAATTCCTCTACATAATTTAGTCTCACCGTTTATGTTTTTTGTTACTTTTGTTTTGTTTGAGACAAAGTTTCTCTGTGTAGCCCTGGGTGTCCGGAAAGTCACTCTGCAGTCCAAGATGGACTGGAACTCAGAGAGCCACTTGCCTCTGCCTTCCGAGTGCTGAGATCGAAAGTGTGTGACACTGCCCAGTTTATGTTTGTGTTTTCATTTTTCTGTGGAGCAGTTCTAAAAGTTGTTGGATACGTGACTTTTATTGATTGCACAGTATGCCTATCAGAGTCTCTGACTTTTCAGTTAGGGCAAAAAAAATACCAGTATCCACAAATATGAAAATCTATATGTGAAAACTGCAATGGTTCTCCGAGGCAAAGCATTTCTATTTTGGCTACTTGCACACCATTGCATTTTTACACCCTTGAATCCAAAGACATAACTATTCTAGGTAGCTTGACTTTACAAACAGGAGTCCTACCACCCTGTTGGTAAAGACATCACGTACTCTACACACAGGTCTTGAAGAAATTGAGAGAGAGCTAACCTGGAAGCCTCTTCTGTGAGAACTGCTTCTCTCAGTATTGGTACATGCTATTCAAGTGGCCAAAAGGGAGAAGCAATTGGTAGGTTGACCCAGCTATGAATCCTAAAGACTACAGCAATGATTAGCAGAGGAAGATATCCATAAATGGTACAATAGTAGCATTTTTACTTGGAGGTAACAGACAGCTGTCTGTTGGGCTTGAGGCCTGTGCAGTAGGAGGGTACATGCCTAGTACAACTACCAATGGTTGAAGAAGCCATAGACCCTAAAAGATTCCTTTTGAATCTGCCTGGATTAGTTAGGACTCTCCCAAATGCTAACAGAAAAATACATGAGCTAGCTAACCCGAAAGGAAATTTTATCATAAGGCTGCAGGCTGTCTCTGCACTTCAAGGTCTCAGAGCTCCTTGGCTTCAAACGCAGACTGGAATGGCAGATGATCAGATTCTCTGCCCGACTTTTGCTGCGTCTCCTAAACCAATACAATTTCTATCTGTAGTTTACTTTCTCTAATACCCACAGATAAGTGTAGTTTTCACTCCTCACCAGAGAAACTTGTTTTTGCAACAGATGGAGACTATTACAAAGGTCCACAGCAGAACAACAAAAAGAAAATAAGTGACTGTAGAGTCTACAGTTCCAAATGATACAACTTCAATGTAACTCCTACTCTAAGACTCAGGAATCATTGTGGAAGATGGGGTAGAAAGTCAGAAGAGTCACAGCCCAGCGTGTCTACTTCTAGATAATGCCTTCTAAAGTTGAAAGGGACAATGTACCCAAGAAAACACAGCAATAAGATTGGCCAAAGAAGACAAGCATAATGACAGCGTGGTTGGCTTTCCAATATACACAGGAGAAATCCCACATTATCCCATTCCCAAAGAGCTACAGGTGATGAATGCTGCTGAGAGAGGAATTAGTTTTTTGGGGGGAATGGGTTCCCACATAGGTTGTCCTGTCTCACATGGTTAGCCCTGGATGCAAGTACATATGGGAGACCCTAAATAGATTTGGTAAGATATATATACATATATATATATATATATACATACATGCATACATATATATAATACTGATGTTCTGTGATTGAATGCATGTATGTATCTGTATATATACATATATATCTGTATATGTATATATATGTATATATACACATATGTATATATATCTGTATATAAATCATGAATTTTGGAGGGTATTTACCAGAAGAGAGTGGTAGGAATGATATATTCTCAAAAATAAGGCAAGTATCTATTTTATTTTACTAAAAACAGGCGGTATGGCTGTAATATAGTATATATTCAAATGTCAAAAAGGAAGTGGACCATTATTGATACATAATAAATATTTTATAGGATGTCATTTTCTTTTTACTTGAAAGATACACCATGACATTTATCTATTGCCACCTTCCCACTCTTGTGGGAACATGAGTTCTGAGGATTTAACTCAGGTCTTCATGATTACATGGCAAGGTCTTTACCTACTATCTTCACAGTTCTTTTTGCCAAGTTTTTAATAAATTCATAAGACAAAATATTCTAAATAATATACATATTTACTATATACATATACATACATATTTAAGAGTTATGGATTGATAAATGTGTATATAAAGTAGAAATAATTCTTGATCAAGAAGTAACTTTTAAAAGATTACCAAATGCATGGTTTATAATATACTATCTTATTTTGCTCCATAATCTTATTACGGAGTATAGACACTCATATTGAGTTATGACCCACGTAAGGGGAGGCTTACACAGTTGTTATAAGTGATGTTTTTGCCCAACTGTGGATGGTTTGGCCTGTTTGGTTGTAATATTTCTGTATTCAATCATCTAGTCAGATTTTTCTATGAAAATAATTTTCTTTGAAATGAATGGTAAATCAAAGACCATATCTTATATTCCCATATTTTGATACATAGCATATTAAACACTTACTAAAAACTCAAAAGAAATAAATTAATATGTTTGTGAGCACTACCATTACTTAGAAGAAGAATGCAAATTCAGATGCATAAAATTTATCAGTGGCTAACAGGAAGGGAGCAAGATGGCTATATAAACCACCACTAGCATATTTAATTCAAGGAAACTACCGTTTTATGAAAATAAATTATGAGACCAGCTGATTTAGAAGCATGAGGTTTATTTCTTAATTTGAATTTTTTTAATTGGCTATATATACATCAGAACAACTTGAGCTGTGGTCTATGAGGAAGTTGTCTTGTTATAGGAATTATCTGAAGTTTAATTCATACAACTTTTAAGTATTTGCAGAAATTACTAATTTTTTTCCTTATAGCCCACTATATCCTGCTCTGCTCTCTGGCTACAACATTAATTTGCTTCAAAATCAAATGTAAAAGCCGCATCCTTTCTGTTATAGAGGACGCTGGGCACATTAAATGCATAAATATTTTAAAACCTTGCTGTTTAAATAACATCATTAAGACTGATTAGAATGCAGTCCCCCAATCTATAATGGGTTTTAAAATTTTCTGTCTTTAATAATTGTTATGCATATTCTCTAGAACATTTGAGTAGAGTGACCACAACTGAAGTTGTTCTTGCTGAATTTCCCAAGATATTTATTTTAAGGAGATAAACACATTATTTAGACTTAACTGAAGTTATAATATATGGTTTTATATGGAGAAGCCTAGATTATTAATTTGACTAATTTGCACAGTTGGGAAAGGAAAATCTTAAAAATGGATGGACATGTCCTTATATACTTGGATAAAATGAATGATTAAATAAAAAAATTGTTTTTTTGAGGGCGGAAACAGAATAGAATTAAAACACAAAGATATACAATCTGAATGTTCCACATGGAAGTTTTCTTTAACTTAGAGAACATTTTTCTGTATCTTCCTTCTCTCATCATTATACAAGAGTAGAAGTGAAACTTCCAGTCTCTAAACTCCAACTCAAGGTTTACTATTTCTGAGTACGCAAAAACTGAACACAGACACGTTCACGCATTAAACAGTTTTCTGAGAGTCTACTAAATATCTAACATGCTATGAAACAAAGATGTGCAGGTGTAAAACATAGCCCTTGCCTTAGCTTCCATTTCAAAGGAAATGAACATCATTGATAAGCCTGACAAAGAATATATATACCTGCTTAAGAGACTTGATACCCTAGAAGTAAAGATTGCTTTCATTTTAAAATGATAGTAATAGGATAGTCCTCCTGTGGAGCCAACCCGCTGTCTGGAGCTCTTTCCTTCCTTTCCCTCAATAAATCTATGTTTATTCAGCTTAGAAAAGTAGCAAAAATATAAAATAAAACCAAGAAGAAATAAAATAAGAACAATTATCTATGAAGATATACAAATATTTTACTCAATTTACTCATTGAATAAAAAAAATTCTTATGGGTAAAGTCTAGTTGAACTTAGCTGCTGAGAAAATCAATATACCCAAACCAATAGGCTAGCAAACACTGGATGATGCAGTCATTAGCAGTGCACTGAAGTGCACTGAAGAGCATGGTTAACAATTTGAGAGTTGTTTTTGGTGTTGGTGTTCCTTTTTAAAACAAACAAACAAACAAAAGCCCTAAAACTAAAAAATAAAAAGCAGAATTCTTCCCTGAGAACAGAGAAATTGAAAAGCAAAAAAGAAGAAGCAATGAAAGAATAAACAACCAAGACTCTTCCAGATAAATATGTGCTCAGAAAGGGAAATGTTTTCTAAGCATTATGTGGGCCCTGCATGCATACACACCAGTGACCTTTGCTTTAGAACAAACAGCAAAGTCATCACTACAGAGAACAAAAGCATAACAAGAGATGATAGATTCATCACTAAGAAAAAGTAAACAAAGGAGAAGAAGCTGCACCGTAAGGTGTGTGTGTGTGTGTGTGTGTGTGTGTGTATAATATACAATATATTAATTTAACTTAGCTCTATTAAACAGACTTGGTAGCACATGCCAATAATTTCAGCTACTCGGGAGGCTGAGGCCAGAGGCCGGAGTGAGAGGCCAGCCTGACAACATGAAGAAGCTCTGTTTCAGAAAGAAAGGAGTAAGTTGGGGAGGAATGGGAAGGAGGGAATGACCTATTGACCATAAAAGAATCGGAACTAGATGAAAGTAAATAAGATTTCTGACATAAATGAAAACGTAGTTAAATTGACAATCAATATAGCTAATTAAATTAAAAGCAGATCAAATTAAATACTGTTCCATATTTATTGTGTAGAAGTTATATACCTTAAATATCAAATATATATGAAAATGACAAAAAATGATTACAAAGACATTGCAGACAAGCACTAGTTACATTGACAAAGGTGGAGTGATAGTGTCAGTCAATGTGGCATTTAAAACATGAAGCAGTAGTAGGGAGGAAAAGACATACATGTAAATAAAAAAAATTCAGAAACCGCATATAATAATAATAATAATAATAATAATAATAATAATAATAATAAGTCTGTAGGTCACAATATCACCAACCAAAGATTTATGACTAAGAGAGATGGAAAGAACCCGGGAGACTTTGACAAAGCAGCTGACACAGTAACAATGACAACCTCAGAGACTGACAAGTTCCGTACACAAAACTCACAGTTAGCATATCCATGTGAAGAACGTCAACAAACAAAACAAAACAAAAACAAGCATGTTTTATACCCACGGAGAGAAAGATATACAAACACTGTGTATGTGTGTGCGTGTGTGAAATCACTACACTTAAAAACATAAAAATGTGTACTATTAAATATAGAAAATATTTACAAAACTGGTAACAGAGTTCCTGGGAAAATCAAAACCTATTGGATGGAAGGTGTGGTGTCTACTCTGTATTTTATCACGTGTAGAACATGAAAGTTTCAAGGTCGTCAGCTGAAGTATTATTTGAAGAATGTGACTTTGCTCTCCTTTAGACTCTAACTCTCAGTGTAAACAGTCTCCCAGTGTTCCTTCTCAGGCCTGGCGTGTAGACAAGCAGAAACAGCAGACAGCTCACAGACATCTGCCTGGGCAGAACAGTAGGGGCTCTTTGTCAACAAAGGTAGAAAGTGAATACCTATTGGCTTTCTACGTTTGTAAACTGCCCCACCCCCACCCCCGCACTGATTTCCTGTGGTCATGGGGTTGCAGCTTCCTTGTGTGACTGGGGCAGGGATAGCCTATGATTGAAACTGGTCAAAGGTAGACTTTCCCTATAGCTAAGGATTCGAGTAAACAAATCTGGCTCTGGTTTGTTGGCTGTGTGTGGAACATATATCATGATGTTAATAATACTAACTTTTGTTTTACCCTTTTTTGCCACATGCATCCTACTGAAGACAACATTTCATAGATATAGTAAAGGAAAAAAAATCAAACCAACTGTCCTGCGAGAAGCAGCAAAGGAGTCGGGCAGAGAATCTGATCATCTGCCATTCCAGTCTGCCTTTGAAGCCAAGGAGCTCTGAGACCTTGAAGTGCAGAGACAGCCTGCAGCCTTATGATAAAATTTCCTTTCGGGTTAGCTAGCTCATGTATTTTCCTGTTAGCATTTGGGAGAGTCCTAACTAATCCAGGCAGATTCAAAAGAAACAGGGCTGCCATGCATGGAGGGCATCAGAGGTTAACCAAGGGTGAGGGCATGTATGGGGCTTCAGATACAGGGCTTGGGTGTCCAGTGAGTTGCACAAGGTCACTGAGGAAACTTAACATGAGCTCTCAGAGGGGATGCAGGGAGGACATTGATGACTGCGGTTTCTACTTTAGGAGTTTTGCCCAGGGCTGGTCTGCGGAAGGCACAAGCAAATAAATAAATCACACACAGTAAAGAGGCAGTGGCAAAGAGCTTCAGGGCAGAAAAAATTTAGAAGACTTGGGCAGAGAATGCATTCATGGGCTCATTTTTACAAGTCTTTCCCATTTTGCTTGTTCCTCAGTGCTTCTCAAGTTCAAGGGTCATAACTAGAGACTAGGAACTTTTTATTGAGTGATTTCTATTTAGGGGCCCTCTTCCATTGGTAAAGCCCTCATTGCTCCCTGTCACATCTCTCACTTACACAGGACAGTCTGCCCAGACCTGCTCCCTGCCCTGCCCTGACCAGCTGCCCATCAGCACATTCTCTTCAGCATCCTCCACCCATCAGCACAGGAAAACAATGAGTCCTTTTTTCCTCAAGTCAAAACTGCTGTTCTTTGTCTGAGGGAAGGAGAGGGGAAAGAGCCCACACACAGGCCCATCTCCCTGACCTTCTCCCTCTCCTTTACTAAGTCACAGAAAGAAACATAGAGCCTTAAGCTCTGAAAGAAAGAAAGAAAGAAAG
>LOJH01004206.1:0-26529 GCA_001685095.1 Ellobius talpinus | reverse complement strand
GAAAGAAAGAAAGAAAGAAAGAAAGAAAGAAAGAAAAAGAAAGAAAGAAAGAACGAAAAAGGCCTTGAACGTTTATCAGAAGCAAACTCACATGTCAGGTATTTCAGGTCAGTGGTGTTATCATTGTCCTCTTCAGTGTTAAGTAGACACATGGAAGTGACAGGAAGTCTAATGGAATATTGGTGTTGGAACATCAAGCAGCAAAAACTCAGCATTTCTCAAGGGCAGCTGGTGGTTTCTGTGCTGCAATTTCAACAGCTTTCTAATTTAAAAAATCATTGACTATGTTTACGTTTTACCCCAATGAATGATTGTGATTCTGTGTCAAATGTATACTCTATAGCATAAATGTCATGTTTTAAAAGCCAGTGGTATGGTTGAAAACGAAAACTACTGATTTTGGTACGGAACTAAAAATAAGCAAGTACATTTCAATAGAAACCCAGAATTTCATCATGTTTCAATTAGTGGACCAACCTACCTGCCTTTCTTTTCTCTGAGGCTTCTGTAAGCAGCAGTATGCTGTTGTCCTAGATAAAGAATGGATTGGACCTGATCCTTACCCTCAGCTAAAATCAAGCTGGAAAAAGATAATTAGTATAAGGAAAACATCAAAGTAAATATTGCCAATCCTTATGACAATGCTTTCAAGAGCAATAAGGGTTAGATGTCAGTATGGGTTTGGAAAGAAAAAGTTTCATGAGGGAGTTAGTGCTTAGAGAAGTTTGAAGGGACAAGTTCAGGGAAATTGTACAAAGGACTTGGGTTTGATCAAATATGAACATGTTTGCACACGTCCCAAAGCTTACTTCCTTGGTCAAAACATATGGCACCTTGAAACACAATCCAGCTATCTGTGATCCTCAAACATTTCTACCAAGTTTTCAAACTGATCCCTATAAAACACTGGGAGGCTATTGATGAACCAGCAATAGAGGGAAAACCAAAAGAAACCAAATCATTCATGCAGCACAGAAACCCTGACAGACACTTCCTCATTTAAAGGCAATTATGACTTGTGTCACTGAGTGAAATGTTTGTGCTCCCCATCCCCAATTCAGGTTAGAAGCTGAACCTTCAATACTAGAGATCTGAAAATAGAAATCTTTGGAAGGTCTGTACTCCATAAGGAGATTTAATAGCTTTGTAAATGCTAGAATTTCCTTATTCCTTCCACAGAGGATAATAGCTGTACGCAAATAAGAGTCTTCCCCTGATGTTAGAAATGTGAGAAATGACAACATAGTTTTAAATACCTAGTCTGTATTGTTCCCAACCACTCTAAACCGATCAGGACAACCCTTAAATAAGCATTAATGCTGAGCTGAGCACTTTCTTTGCTTTCTGCTTAGATCCTATTAAATTCATTTACTAAGACTCTAGGGTGACTACCAATTGCTGTCACATAGTCTCCTAGAGACAGAAAAGGATGTACATCATACACATCAATTAATCAACTAGCAGAGGAACTTTTCAGCTGACATTTACATTAATAAAGCTGACTTACAATAGAGTAAGAGGCTTCTGACCATGTCTCCTTCCACAGACATACTGCACAGAGCAGTTCTTTCCAATAGAAAGCTAGAATTCATAGCTCACTACACAACTGAGAATACATTCACATTAAAACAGGCAAGAAAAGCAAAGATGCTCACACATGAACCCCCTTCAGAGCACAGCACCATATAGTCATGAAGGAACCTCCAAACCTAACTAAGTTTCTGAGAGGTAAGGAACTTATTGCACTCACAGTGCCTGACTGTTACTGTTGGTAGGTGGGGAGAGAATGTCCTTAAATCACCCACTTGCAGGAGTGGCAAGGACCAACCTCAGAGGATTTCTTCAGCATGAACCACAAAGGAGGTTTTAAGTTCCTCTGCAATCCTGTGAGCTGCGGCCCTGCTTCACTACTTCCAGTACTTTTCAGTGGGTTCGGCCATATGTCTTTTCTTTCTTTTTGTCTTGAAAGTGTTCTGTTGTTGTTAGTTTGTTTGTCTTGTTTTTTTTTAAAAAAATAAAACATAATCTAAAACAAGGACTATCCCATTGAAGTTGGACAAAACCAACCAACAGAAGGATAAGAGTCTCAAGAGAATGCACAGGAGGCAGAGACCCATTGGTCACACACTCAGGAGTCCCATAAAAATACTAAACTGAAAGCAAGAGTAAATACAGAGGACCTGGTGCAGATCCCTGTAGGCCCCATGCTTGGCCATGTGTTTTTCATTAGCTGTTTGTGCTTCTGTTCTCTAACAAGCAACTCAGCAAAGATAATTCCCTGTGCCTCCTTTCTTCCCTTCTAGTGGTAATTCCAGTCCTATTATCTCTTTGGCAGCAACAAAGAGAAGGCTAATTTTCTCCATGCTTTCTGCATCATCTTGACTCAATGGTAACTGTCTGAAATTCCACATTTCTAGGAAAAGAACATAACCTCGCAGTTGATTAAAATGGAAAGTGGGCACTTTCTCCACTCTCCTCACGAGTTTATTTCAGTGAGAACTCTAGAAAGCTCCCCCAATAGGAGAGTGTGAGACTTCCTGTTTAATTGGGAGCAATTTGTGGCTTCTTCCCCAGTAATTGCAGTGCTGCCATCTCTCCATGAGAAGAGATTTGGGGTTTCTATCAGTGGGTACTCCTTGCATCTCTTCCCTAGACTGCTCTAGATATAAAGTCTGGTACTCTTTCCTTGGAGGACATGGAAAATCCCCTTGCACTGTCCTTTCTTTGTTTGCTCCGATGATGGCTCTTCAGCAGATATGTTCTCTCTCTGGAGAGTTTGAGACTTTTATTTCTTGCCTAATGGGTGAGCAGATATAACTCACAAAGTCTTCCTTGTCTTTCTCCATCAATAAATGTTAATGTGCAGACTCTCTGGTAGTAGTTTCTGTACACAATGTCACAGTTCTTCCAACCTTTCACCTGTAGGATGGACACATCAAGCATCCATCTGTGGAGATACTGGAGCTCTGACTTCTGTGTGTGAGACCATTGGGATCAAAGAGCTGACTTTTACCTCAGAAACATTTGACATCCATGACCCAGCTACAAAATTAACCATCAGATTAAAAGTACCCACATGACCTTCAGAATTTCACCTTAATGTAGGGAAGAATAACAAGGGCATAAAATATGATTCTCTGCTTCTGCTGGGGCAGAAGGAATAAGATTAGGGTGTTATCATACCAACCTCACCGGCAACATAGCCAGTTACTGGCTTCTGCTCTCCTCTATTCACAGTGATAGCATAATGTATCACTGTCTAATAGTAATGTGTTTTGACATGGGTCTCTTTGGATTCATTCTATTACATTTCTATTGATCTTCATGGATCTGAATTTCAATTTCTTTGTCCAGACTTGGGAAGTGTTCATCATTGTTGTTTTAAATACTTATCATCTATCACATTTTTATCTTAGTTCAAGTAAGTGTTTGATATATAATAAAGTCCAGTATTTTTTGGGTCAAATGGAGCCATGCTTTTAATGCTAGCCAAAGAATGGGAATTTTAAAAAATGCTCATTAATTTTGCTTGATGAAGAGAAATTGTGTACATTTATGAAGGGTAGTATGTTGTTTGCTTTATATATCCACTGCAGAATCACTCAGATAGATAAAATATATATCGCCTTCTCAACAAAATTTTTAGTGGTCAGAATGCTAAAGTTCTTTCAATTAGCAATTTTGAAACATACCATTTGTCATCATAAACTATAGTCCTGTTGTAGTGCAATAGATGACAAAAACTTCTTTTCGTAGGCTAACTGAAACTCTCTGCCTGTGGATCATGGGCTTTCCCCACCAGTCTTGCTTTTGCTTGTCCTCTACAGCGGCCATTCTCAACCTGGGTTGGATATCCTGTATATCAGATCTTTACATTGCAATTCATGACATTAGCAAAATTACAGCTATGAAGTCGCAATGAAATAATCTAATGGTTGAGTATCACCACAACATGAGGGATTGCAGCATTAGGAAGGTTGAGAACCACTGCTCTCCAGGCTTTTAGTTTTCATTTTATTTATTTATTTTTTTGACTCTCAGTTTCTATTGTAATTACTTCTTAGGGTCGATAAAAATGAAGATATAAAGGACTTATATATCTGTTCCCACCTTGTTTCATTTAGTACAATATCATCTGGTTCCACCTACATTATCAGGTATAAAACCGCTGCCTTCTACTTAAGGCCCCACAGTACCCCATGTGTGTATTAATGCTTTATCCACTCATCTTTTGACAGGCACTCAGAAAACTATGGCCAAAATGGCAAGAGTAAGCTTTTATTTATGATTAATTACTTGGGATTTAATTAACTGACACTGAAGAGTTAAGTCCATAAAATTATAATTGCAATTATACACAACTCTGGATTGTATCATCTGATCCACAAAGAACAAAAATGGAGAATCCAGTCTTTCATTTGGATATACAATGTAAATTCTACCTGTCTATCCTCAGACTTCAGAGGACATCATTTGTTCTCCTGTTGCTTTGGACTCTGTCACTGTCACCATTAACTCCATTCTTCCCTCATTTTCTGTGAACTAACTCCATGCCATTCTCTCTCTCTCTCTCTCTCTGTCACACACACAGACAGACAGACAGACAGACACAAAGGAATGAGTGAGCGAGAGATTTATAGTCCCTATTCTTGGGGATTATAATCTAATCGCTATACTCCTGACCTAATTACCTCCAAATGCTTTATCCTTACCAGTTGATACAGAAACTCTTGTCTCTGTAATTAAGGTATTTAATTTTTAAATTATATTATAATATTTGTAAAGATAACAAAAACCAGGAAAACTACAAGCTTACACTGTAGAGACCATCTATTCTTGTGCTTGGCCATCCCTTGGGTAAGGGCACCACTGCTTCTTCTGAATGTCACTGCAGGTGGTTTAAGCTGTCTTTCAGCTGTGAGTATGCATCCATTATCGGCAAGTCTTTGTTTTCCTCCCCTCTAAACATAGCAGTTACTTCTAGACATAGATAGCATCACTATGGAGAATGAACTGAGCCGAGCTCTAAAGAGAAACTAAATAGAACTCTAGTCACCCCCAATGAGACTAAATACAAATGTTTACTCTGAGTGCTCCGAAAACATATATGTTTTATGCTTTCTGGCCTGTTGTATGGCAGACAGAAGGGAAAGTGTCCTCATAGTTGAGCCAAGTCAGAGATGAAGAGAAGTGCTGCTGTGATGGCATTGTTTGGTCCACTGACAGGGTCAGCCTACACAGTTTAGGGTAGGCGTTCTCCAGTTCGTCCCCTAGTTTATTTAACTAATTATCTTGCTTTGAGTTAGGTTTCCATTACACATAAATAAACACCAAAGTTTCAGGCAGAAGATAATACTAGACATTAATATTAGTGGCAAGATGAAGAGAAGATCTATTTACCCCAAGGACTGTGCAATTGGTGATTAAAATGCTGACCAATTATGTTGAACTGGATAAAAATACAATTTTAAAGTGAAATACACTCCAAGCCACATTCTTGAGCATAAGAAGCATCTGTCTTCTGAGTTTCCTGAACCTTTAAGCTTGGGGAAGCTTTACCACCTATGAAAGGCTTCTATATGAAAACTGGATCCCTTCTGGTTGTAAAGCTCTGTGTCTGTAATGTCAGTTTATCTTGTACGAAATCCTCCTTGTTGCCAGCACAGAAAGACTACATCCTTTTACGTCATTAAGTTGTAGGTACAGTTAAAAGGGTTTAAAAACCAATTCCCTCTTTAAAGGTACACTTGTGGTATTAATCCTCCAAAATGAATCTTATTCTAGGTGCCAGTTTTGGATATTCCTGCACTGAGGACTTGATAACAGTTCTCTATATGTGGCAGTCCCAGTTATTGAAGCTACCCAAGGGTAATTACTTAAAACTTATCTGTGGATAAACAAATACCGAACACATTAGTTCAAAATTTAAAGCTTCTTCTGAATGTTTACCTAAGGAAATAAAAGACTGCTCAGCAACAGTCAACCCATTTGGAATAAAAGCAGAAATATGCCTATCAGCATAAACAAAAGAGCATAATTAAATAGTTCTGAAGTATAATGAAAAACTTCATAATTTCCGTGGTAGAAACAACTACATTTCTTGTGATTCTCATTTTTTCTTAGTTGCTGAGGAGAACTTTCTCTGTTCAAGAAACACTGTCTTTGTTGATGTTTTTTAACATCTCTATGGGTTTCTTTAATAGTTTCTTAATGGATTCTGATCCCCCAGTCTTTATTTCCTTCAAGTGAATCTCTCAGTGCTACTCATCTTTCTTGCTATGAAGCTAATTATATCACTAAGCACCCTTTGGGTAAAGTTTAAACTTATTATATGAGAGACAAGGCATTTAATCTATAGAATGGTAAACTCTCCAACTCCAACATTTGACACTCATGTTCTTATGTGCTAGATGTGTACTATATCAAATTAACCACACAGATAAAATAAAAGACAGGGAGATTTGGGGTAAATTCTTCTTTTCTTCCTAAGCCCTTCCAATTCCTTCACCTATGTAACCTCAATTGACTCTGCTTGAGCCAATCTAGGGACATGCACGACTTTGTGTGGCAATAGCCAACTTACCTTAATGCATTTTTTTCTTAACATAACAGAATATCTATGGCCAAATGATTCATAAAGAATGCAAATTTACTTGGCTCATGATAGTGGAGGTTGGAAAGTCTTTCATTTTGGCCAAACTTTAAATCACATCATGAGAGTGCTAATGAGGGGTAAGAGGAAGGGAGACCTTCCTGTTTTATTACTAAGCCCACAATAATGATCGATGTAGTCCATTCATAAGGGAGGTACCCCATGACTTTATGACCTCTTAAAATCCCACCTTTTAAAAACATCATGACGATAATTAAATTGTAATTTGAGGCTTGGGGAGAACCTTCAAACCACAGCTTCTTGTATACTTATACTTAGTTTCAAAATCTCATTAAGTGCCCAAATACCTCTCTGTGGACCTCAACCATAATGTTTATCAAGTTTTATCATGCTGCTTACTTATCTGCTTACCCTACGTGTTCACAGACTTCAATATTGTGTATAGTGCATGACTTGTTTTATATGCTCAACTTAATCTAACCTTACACATAAATGAACTTTTTAAATCTTAATTTGTTCACAGAATAACTGAATGCAAACTTTTTTCATGTTTTTTATTATTATTATTATTATTGAATGCAAACTTTTTGACCTCTCTATAAAAAAGTATGAGATTAAAGTCAGGGAATACTCTATTGATGAAATGCCTTCAGAAATGTTTACTGCTTAAACATGTTCCAAAAAAATGCACCTGTGCTTAAAGGTACATCATGGAACACTTTCCATATTGCAGAGAAGTTACTTGGAACTAGTTTTACAATAACCTCACAATGGAAAAAAGAAAATTATATTTTTGTTCTGATATTCTGCAATATTATATGGGATTTTTGCAAATGTAAGCACATACACAAAAATAATCAAGTTACATTAAAAAAAGAAAGAAACTAAACACTAATTCCCATAGTAGCTTATCCTTATTCTACAAGGAGTCATATTGACCATACATTGCATACTTTTGTAAATCCAAGGCATTGTATTGATTTGCCAGTTTGTTCTAATTACATTACAGTATGGGTTATATAATGGATAGCTTAGGATTTGGTACTGATTTCTTATTTTGTAAAGGAAAGTGTAATCCAGTCTGAGCTTCCAGGTCTCTGGCTTTTACAGAAATTAAGTAGTCCATTGCTTACAAGCATAGCAAAATGTGTTCAAGTCTCTTCCAGTAATAACTGATGCTAGAAAAGAAACTACTAAGACCAGGGGCTCAGAAGACAGCTCAGTGGGTAAGTGAACACTGTGCAAGTATGAGAACCCGAGTTCAAATTTCCAGCACCCACAAAGGATCCAGGCATAGTCAGGTGTGCCTGTATCTCCAGCAATTGGGGCAGACCCAGGCAGATCCTGGGAGGCCATTAGTCAGCCAGCCTAGTACAAACTGTAAATCTCAGGTTCAATATGAGACTATCTCAAGAGAATAAGATGGGGGAGTAGTAGAGGAAAGACACATGATCATCCCCACTGGCCCCTGCATCTTCAGAACAGATGATTGGCCCTGGAAATACATCCTTGTGGCTATTAGTAGCATATTGTTATTGCAAGTTATCATACAAATCCATCATGAATGCTATCGCCATTTTCACTGTCTCAGTATACAGGCATGAAAGTAGAACATGTCTGCAGATTTGTTTGACTCATGCAGTGTTTGGGACTATTCCTTCAGTCAGATATATTCAATAGAATCTCCTTAACGGGGAGAATCATAATTTCTATTATAGTTTTTTCCTGGTTCCCCACGTTAAAGAACTATGGATTCTTTTTAAATTCTTCTCTTTTCCCTAATTTCAACAGAACAACAACAACAACAACAACAACAACAACAACAACAACAACAACAAAAACCCTTTCAGGGTCTGATGTCTTTGCTCTGGAAACGTCTCTGAGATGAATCTCTTTATGTTTCTTCTAGGCCTCTGAATATCCCAGTAGTAACTGTGCAGAAGGGCTAGAGACATTCACCTTTCCATTGGGCAGGAAGAAGGAGCCTCAGAGATTCCACAATTTCCCTGGAACATCTGAAAGTCTATGAAAAATCTGCAAGCTATATTTAATGCACGTACTTATTTAAAGTTTGTCAACGGCTTCTTTTTGCCTATAATATTAGCCAAAACCTGCTTGTGACATTTGTGTGAACTTCCTGCTTACCTCACTTGCCTTCTGTATTGCTAATTTCTCAGAATCATTCCTTCACTACAACCTCTCATATTGATCTCACTCACATTCTATAAATGGCCCCTGGTCTTGCACCTTTGCACACATGATGATTCTTTCCTCTTCCACAGCATACAATCCAGGCACATTACATTCCTTAAAATTTACACCAGAATGCTCCTCTTTGGTGACCTGTCTCAAACTGTGGACAGTGTTACCTTCATTGGTACTATGTTGTTATATGCACGGTGATATGGAATTTGGTAAGTATTCTTATATCACTTATTGTTTATAAATCATTTTCTTCCACTCTTAAAAGCTCCCTAGATTTGGAGTCATAGATCTTTAAGTCCTTATCATTTCTAGCATATCTGTAATGTAGTTGTAATGCCACTTTTTTCCTAAATCTCCGTTTTTCACTATGGTATTTTAAAATTTGCACCTTAGTAATAATAAAGTAATAACAAGGAAGTTCTCCATTTTATTCCTCTTAAGCCATTATACCATGGTGGAGAGTTTTAAAGGAACCACTGTTTTTTAATCATTAAGATAGAAAAATAACACATTTATTTATTTTTTTAAAAAAAACTGTTATGTAAAGGAGAGTGTCTGTGCTGTACAATATTTTTTCCATCACTGTTTCTTTTACCCACTAAGTTGTTGTGACCCACATGTTGTTAGGAGCAGTAAGCTAAAAGCTATAAAAAGAGCTAATTTCATGTTTTAGCAAGATTTCCATCTTGTTTTCCTTATTATTATGTGAAAAAAATAAAAAGCAAGAAATTAACCCAGAAAACATTTCTAAAACTAACAACAGACAACAACATTATCAGAGAATACTTTATTTTGGATTCATTTTTGTGTCATATAAAAAAGGACAGATTTCTTGCTACCTACATGAGATAAAGTGTTCTAAGTAATGGAAGATCCATTTTGACTCTGGAAAGAAAGAACCACATACTGTGTGTTTGGTTAAAAGTGAGACCCCATTCCTTTAACACCCCTGTATCCAAAGAGGCTGGAATGTAATGTTGAGTTGGAAGTGTCACTCCCAGCCTGCCACTTGGACTCCAACTCCCAGCCTTCCAAGCGCTGACCACTCCCACAGGGTCTTTGCATGGAACAAGGAACAGGTGGTTTTCCCTAGCCATACTCTCCCGGCCACGTGGGAGTGTGCCGTCTATTAAACACAGGCATTTAATTTGGCTTAATGTGGTCTGATTGGAGTTCTTTTGTTTCAGCGGAGCGGCTCATCTTGAGATTTTTCTTAACACTGTGGCCAAGGCCCCGGTACCAACTTATCACAGATTTCCTTCCGCTTCTCTTTCTGGGTCTCTCAAAGTCATTGTCTCACTTTAATCAGTGGTTAGAAGAGATGCCCAAAGAACTAAACAGCAGCTCAGCTTCTTGCCTCAGAAACCAACTGTGGTGTTTGCCTTTTGCTCCCGTTTTGCAACTGACTGTTTAGGTGAGTTCACTAGGCAAGGACTATAGCTGGAACTGGTGTTCCCTAGCACCGTATTGTCTCCAGACAGATGTTATCTGGTACCATGTATCAAAAGTATGTGAGTTGCACTAGAGAAGGATGTATTTTTGGAAGTTCCTCAGGGCTACAGCCTCAGACACTAGTGTCTTGTTTTTATATCTTACACCCACAGAAATCAACGATGATCTAAAAATTCCAGAATGTTCACCATTATAGGCAAAATTATTTTAATTTATTTAAGCACAGAGAACCATCGTGAGTAGGAGTGTGTTAAATAATAGTGAGTTCAGTAAATACACATTCAAATGAAATAAATTGCAATAGTTGTCTGTATGTTTCTGTCGCAAACTAGCTATGTCATTTTAGAACTTTCTTTTTTAGCCTTTAAATGCACTGTTCCAACAGGGACTTACAACATGACATTTTATTTTCTTAAGTTTTATATGAGGGCGTTAATAAAACACTTCATTTGAAATGTTGGGGAAACACGTTTGTAGACTCAGACATGGCCAATGTACATGGAGTGAAATTTATTCATAAATGTATAAATATGCCATTGTTTTCATGATTTATGTTAAAACAGGCTAAACTTCAATATGTCATGCAATATTCAGGTATATTAATTATGAATAGGTTTTTTATAGAATAGTAAGTTTCTCCAAATAAGCAAATGGATAAAATTTATAAAATGTAGAAATAATAATTTATAGTGTCAAATACACAATAACTATATGTTAAACATACTCTAACATCTAAACAAATATGAGCATTTCTTTTAAAACATCTTATTTATTTGGGAGTAAGATAATTTCAGATTTATTTTTCTAGTAACCCAGTCACTGAGTAGGTATAATACTCATTGATCTTGTTTCACCCAGATCAATACCACTTTGTCATGCTGACTTTCCTTTCTTCTGAGCATACCTGAAAAAGTAGTAACCGCTGAGAGGAAATATTAAGCTCCTTAAACAAAGAGGTCATGTATAGAACATTCTAAACAAAGCATGCCATCTCCATGCTTTGAACAGATTCTGTTTGCTCCACTTATTTGTTAGCAAATACGAAATTAATCTATCTGTGCAACAAGACGATTGGATATTGTTTATAATTTTATTGGAATATGACATTAATATGACTTAAGTAATAATGAATGGTCTAAGTTAAGAACCTTAGGAACACTCTGATTCCCATTTTCCCTACTGTTCTTTTCTATCTCTGTTAGATGACCAGGCTTTGTGTAGAAAGGGTTATAATAGTTTCTCTTCTTCCCACATGTACCGATGGTTGATCTTTTATGTACGAAAAAGACAAGGTTTAATGGAACAGCTTTAATTTAGCCAAGTTCCATGTCACTATAGGTGACATTTTATCGCTGCACCAATAAAATGTTAGATACTCACAGTATCTCTTTCTTTTGTGCTCTAGCTTTCCAATATGGTTCTCATTTGTTTGTGATTACTGTGCCCTTGGG
Organism: Ellobius talpinus; assembly: GCA_001685095.1. Classification (NCBI taxonomy): domain Eukaryota; kingdom Metazoa; phylum Chordata; class Mammalia; order Rodentia; family Cricetidae; genus Ellobius; species Ellobius talpinus. The sequence goes on along the minus strand of LOJH01004206.1, from coordinate 14,808 downwards.
GAGAAGAATGAAAACGACGTGTGACACGGAAAAGTCCCTAGCAATTGACTCTCAGCATGGCTCCTCTGAAAGGCAATGGGGTAGCTAAGTAAGAACCCGGGTTCAGAATTGGGAGTAATGTGAAGTACTGATAATCATCGGTATGTCCCTTAAAATATGGAGTGGTATGTTCCGTTCAGTTTTGAGAGGCAAGTAAAACACAGAAACACTCCTTTTTATAGTGCAGAATTTGGATATTAACAAATAAGAGAATTGTGGTAATGGGTAGCATTATACAGTTACAGATTAATTTTGTTAATCCCCAAATATTCTCATGAAACTGACATGCTCTTTCTCTCTAAATACTTCAGTAGTGGTGTTTTATCAGCATAGATGTTTTATATTGATGGAAGTGAAAACATCTCTCTTAAATACTCGGAACAAGGAAACTTTACATATACCAACTACAGAATTGTACATAAGTGAAAAGAAGATCATATTTAAAATAAAATCTAAGGTAGCTTGTATCTTTCTAGGTTTCTATTTTTAATACAAAGATGATGAACTGCAGGTTGCCCAACACTTGAGTGAGTGATATTGTAATTTGACCAGAGAATCATAGTGCTCAGCTGGAGGATAAACAACTGCAATATACTGTTGCCTGAAATAGTGTGTATTCACGAGCACACACATCCTATTCACCATCCATGTTGTTAATGCATTAACCCATACATTGTCTCCACAGCTATGAGAAACTGAGTTATTATTTACCCACATAGAAATTAAACATGGTATTGTGTACCTGCAATCTTGGTGCTGAGACAGAGGTAGAACAGAGAAAGAAAGATCTCTGGAGCACAATGGCCACTGGTCCTACTCAAAATGGTGAGTTCTAGGTTCAGTAACCAACTTTGTCTTAAAAACAACATGGCAGAGTGGTATGGGAAGACCCTAGACCTCTGGCCTTCACATATGCATATATACAGACACACACACTTCCTTGCAATTTTATCAAATGCTATGTTGTGTTTAATGAAGAACACATATGGTTGAATAGAATATTCTATGTTATCTAAGAATGTTTCTTATTTTTGAGATAATACGATTATATCATTTTCCTTTTCTTCCCTCCAACCCTCCCCATATAACTCTGTTTGTTCTGTTTCAAATTGATGGCCTCTCGTTTCTTCATTAGTTCCTGTTAGACACACAACTTTATAAAAACATCAGTGAATTCTGATGTCAGACCAGAAAATTGTCATTTAATGGTTTACAGTAATTCTACAAAATAATCCATTATCAGCAGCAGCAACAATAAAATAGCAAAAACTAAGAATGAGAGGGAAAACAGTGTAGAAGGTCAAGAAGTTCACACACCTGATGCTATTGGTAATGAGCAAGGCTAACTAAGTGTATTTTTTCATTCTTTTTCCTAATTACAGAACCAAGTTTAAGGTATCTCATTGAAAAGGGTGAAACAATTTGGAAATAAGAGAGCATAGATCTGCACACATCCATATGTTCAAATAATTCATGGTTCTCTGCATAATAATTTTAGTAGAGTACATATGCCATATTCTTAATTAGCGCACAATGCCCAAGCATATTAAAGGAACAACTGAGGCTGATCAAATACTTTACCTATCAGGGATTTCAAATTTAGGAGAACAAAAATCATACTATCAGTTACACTTAAACCTTGCAGTCTCTGGACAATTTCAGAAGTGAAAATTGTAATTGTAGAGAAAAGAATTAAACAAATGACCTAAATGTAAATCATTCTAACACAGCAGTTTATTCAGCCATATAATAATAATATTGAATAAAATGACAGAATATATACATATATAATATACTTTAACTTGTAATATATATAGTGCTTTCCTGTGTACTAGTAGAAAAGAAGATGAAGATTTAAGAAGTCTGATGTAGTAGTGTATGTCAGATCCATAAAGAAGGGGAGTATGTGAACAAACACATTATATACATGTATGAAATTATCAAAGAATGCAAGAAAACAAAGAAATAAAGAAAACAAAACAATTCTGATAGAATTTTTCTGTCAATCCCTCTGGATTTTTTTGTTTAGCTAGAAGACTTTTTATTACTATTTTAATGTCCTTATTATGGGTTTGCTTAGTGTTGTTCACGAGACTCATAAAACATTGCAGACTACTGTAATTGGCCTTGGTTGCTCCCAGAGATGGAAGGTAAGTCCCTGTTGTTGAAGACACCACACACTCCATCTCTGAGCAACACTCCTATTCTGTGTACAGTGTTCTACAGGGAACATGGTGTAAGATCAGTTTGCTGTCGCTAGGCGTGGGATATAGTTCTGTCCTGCAGACTCCTCTGTCTTACTCTTCTTCAAGAGAGCTATCACTATCTAGATGGTCAGTGGTAGAGAGAAGGGCACATATGAATAGAGGAGAAATCCAAGCGTCATTTGCACTTGCTTTCTTTTATTTTTCTTTTAAAACTAGACTCTCAACTGATTCCTATGGTCATGGCCTAAATTTTACGGGCTTTTATGGATTTTGATTCATAAAAATAAGGCCAGCTCAACAAAACATGAATAGAAAAATTCTTCCTGCTTTTAAAGGCAGCATAGTAAATGGAACGGCATAATAAAATAAACTATTTCATAAGAAGTACTTGGGTTTCATGCTGCAATAAAAATTTCTAAAGACAAGAAAACCTCAAAATGTTAAAGAAGACGTTCATTAAAAAACTGAAATAAAGCTTGTCTTGGTATATTTATTTCTCCGTTAAAATATTTAACCATATAAAATGAGTTTAATTTAATATAAGGGGCTAAATTATTTCACATCAAGTAATAATTGCACCTCCTAGAAAGTCTTTGTCCAACAATTATTTTTGAAATAAGACAGCAAATATTGACTTTTTACCAGACCCTCCTTGAAACACAACAGATAAAAATAGGGAAGTAGGAATTTAATACTTATTTGTACACCAATTAACATATTCTTTCTAGTTTTACTAATATTTTTAAACCCAGGGACATAGAATAAGTTTTTTTTATTTCTTTTTTTTTCTCAGAAACAAAAGTGATGGGGAAACTCACAGTCCCACAGTCTCTCTGGACCATCATCACAGAAGTTAGAGAGTATCTGGCAAGCAAAAGGATGAGAAGAGCAAAGGGGAACCCTGGTATTTTCCAACCGTGGTACTTCTGCCATTCTCTATCAGACCTGCTTATGAAAACTGATTAGTGTACAGGTGAGAAAGGTTGGGGGCGGGAGGAAGCTGGGGCCGCTGGAGAAACCTGACAATTTCAGGACAGTCCCTGGGACTCCTGACCTCTGACCTCCCTAGACACACGTGGAACGTGAGCGTGCACAACCACCACCCCATCACAACTCTGAATGAATGAAAAACACTGTCCTGATTAGCATCGGATAAAAGGTGCTACTTTGTAGGTCACCATTCAGCGCTCTTTGAGGAAAAATCTGGAAAACAAAAGTGAAGCTAGTGTAAGGACTACAGATTTCTGAATGTGTGTGTGTGTGTGTGAGTGAGTGTGTGTGTGAGAGAGAGAAAGAGAGGGGGAGGGAGGGAGGGAGAGGAGGGAGAGAGAGAGAGAGAGAGAAAACTCATCAGTTACTGCATATAAAAGAATCACTAAGCTGCCCTAAAGATGGTTTTGTATTATTGCTCCTTCTTCAGTTTAGGAATGACTCCCTAAAGGATGACTTCTAATTACTGAAAATATTACAAGATTTACTTTGAATGTTATAGATTCACTCATGCCCAATAATTTATTTGCATCACCTGTGACTCCTCTAAATTTTGCTTGAACTTAAGGGCTTTCAGGCGTAATTACTAGGAAACACTAACGTGAAATCTAATCACAATAAGCCTCCGAAGACATTTGAAAAGGAGAATGGGAGCAGCTCTTCAGAGCACATGCGAGGAACTCCAAGTCAAACCTAATCCTGGATGCCAGAAAAATCTAATGATATGCCTTGCTCATTGCATATTTGTGGGACTGATTAATTAAGTAATTAAAAGTTAAGCCTGAAGATTTTTATGTGCAAAAAACAAAACGAGGTTTGTGCCAATGAGCATAGCTCAAATGCAACCTTGTGTTTCCAGTCAAAAGCTGCATTAACTAAATGGAAGATGATTTGGCCTGGCTCCTTTAATGAACAAGGGGAATCAGCGCTACAGGCACAGGGTGATTCTACTGCAGGTGTCTAATTGGTTGTGATAGAGGTGTGATTAGGGCACACAATAGTTTGTGATTAAAACCCACATGCACACCCAGTCTTGGAGGGCTGAAGAGTGCAACTGTGTTTGGGCCATACAAATAGAGACGATGCAGTGATGACCACATTAGCTAGAACAGGAAATGAGCCAACCCAAGGATCCGGAGGCAGGAAGTAAGCATCAGTTAAAAACTCCCATAAAACCAAACAAGTTGAAACATTAGAATGGAGCAGTCCTGGTGGGTCAGAAAGTCTTTCCTTGTCTTTTTCTTTGCTATTAAAAACAAAACAAAAAATTTTTTTTTCCAAAAATGTCCTTTTTTTCATGAACTCTATTGCCTGATTGAGTTTTCCTTCCCGTAACTACAGCTTCTTCAAACTGGGTCCTATTTTCCCTTCTCCCTGATGCACTCTCGGGGCCCAGGAGTAAGATTCCCCATCTCTGACGGTACTTTCTGCTATCTGACCACTCACCACCATGTTTCCAGCAGGCTACACAGCTCTGTTTGCTTTTTATTGTTTGCTGGTATTCCTCCGTAATTAAGCTTTCTATAATGCAAGATTTTGTATGCTCTCTCCATGTATGAACATAAAACAGTGCAGGGAACCTGAGAGGAATGAGGTATTATTGACCATTGTGAGGTGATCTTCCTTTAACTTTATAAATAGCTGCACCTACGAAGGAGTTGCCGAGTGAGCATCTGTAAGTTCAGTACCTGAATCCTGAGGACTCTAACAACATCGTTTGTGATGGGAGAAAACTACTGGGTGCTGAAGGGGAAGTAAAAGACAATTGGTGGTGGAAAATGGAAGTTAAGGAAGAAAGAAAAAAAGATGAAAGATTTCCATGAAGAAAAGAGAGAATGTTTAATTAGATGCTTTAAGTTTCTTGTATCTTTGGATATAATGTGGCTAATGATCCCACACTACAGTCTATCATTCAACCGAAAAACCTATTGCTCTGTCCTTGTGGAGTACCGTTCTTTAGCAATAGCTCTGCAGATTAAAGTCTCAAACATTGTCTTTAACCTAGGAACACAGTTTGAGGTATTTTAAAAAATACCTTTCCCTTTGTTTTCTTCAGTGTCAAAAGTTTTTTTCCCTATCTCCTGTAGGCAATAGTGGGGAAAGATTAGACAACTGCTTTCTGATGAAATAGCCTCAAATTTGACTGCAGACTAGAATGATATGAAGAATTTCCAAAAGTGTCCGACTAGACAAATGAAAGTTCTGGAGGGGAGGTCCAGGAATGGATACACTCAGAGAGATGGGGTGGAGGGAGACAGAGAAGGAGAGGGAGACAGAGAGACGGGATGGAGGGAGACAGAGAAGGAGAGGGAGACAGAGAGATGGGTGTAGGGAGACAGAGAAACAGAGACAGAGACAGAGACAGAGAGACAGAGACAGTGAGACAGAAATGGAGAGACAGAGACAGAGAGACAGAGAGAGAGGTGGTGGAGGGAGAGAGAGATTTTCTTTTTACAGTTAATTTCTATATATAGTCAAATTTGACAACTATTGAAATTTCTGTAGTTGCTGGATTATAGGACTGAAGGTTTGTCAGTCCTGGCAATTTTCCATTTCCAGAAGAATACAAAACTGCTAATTCTTTCCTACTACACATAGCCAAGGCCAAATACAGCCGCATGAGTGTGTACCAGTCACGTGTCTCTGACTTCATCGTACCCACACAGTGCATGGACAGCTTGGCCAAAATGTAACTATGATGAGCCTTTCTCCAGAGACTTCTGATGTTGTAGGTATAAAATGGGACTGGAAAACTGGGGTTCTAATAAAATTCCAGGTGAGGAAGTTTATCTGAAAATGAATGTTTAATAGTTAATCCTAGAGAAAAGAAATTTGGGGCTGGATCTCACCAATGTGCCTGGGTCTCTCTGGGAGAAATTCAGTAGGGTTATCTCTTGTCCTATTTCTACAAATAGCTTTTCTAAGAGGACTAGAAATCTCCAACTATGTGCCAGTTCTAAAATAAATACTTTGATGTAACCATAGGCTAGAACTGTCTCTAATCCGTCACATGTATCCAATGGTGCTATTTCCTGTGTCTAATACATGAATGTATGTGACATGTTTTCAAATTTCTGGGATCCATTTATTATACTTACAGGACATTTAGTACTTTCTGTATCAATGATTTCATTTTCAAATTTTTCCCCAAAAACTTTGAACATATTGTAAAGTTTGTATTTTGCATTCTTGGTAGGTTCTGAATAAATTTGAACAGTGCATGTTCTCATTGGCTAATGCTTTGATCATATAGTCCCCATCTATTTTGTGAAAGTTTGGAAACTTTGAATGGCAAGACTCCCCATGGAGGAGATGAGATCCTGAGGGCATGGCCTTGGGCATATGCTGACCCTGGTTCCTTTCTATCTTCCTCACTCTGCTTCCTGTCTGCCAAAGTGTGGCCTGATTAGCCCCATCCTCACTACCATGAGATACAGAACGCTTTGGAAATGTGAGGAAAACAAGTCCTCCTTCCTGTGAACTGTTTTTTTCCAAGCGGTTTGATGAATGAATAATGAAAAAGTAACTAATACATATGATCATTTTCATCTTTAGAGACGTGCCCAGGAAAACACAGGACCACAGTTAAATGTCCTGTACTCCTCCCTTTGTGACCACATCACTTTGTCTTATACAGGACATTCTTACAGAAAATTCGTGGATTGACAACTACCTATTGGTTAACACTCTTCTAAAGATTTCCAGCACTCCTGCCAAAAATGAGTAGTCCATACACACATATATAATATATATAATATTTAATATATATATATAATTTATATATATGTATATTTTCTGGTTATCTAGAAATCTAGATGCAGATTAGAATGTCCTGGGTTGAGTGTGGAAGATCAAACAAATTTTTGGCTCTAATAGGCAAAATATGGCAGCATGTTCATTACTTGGCACTGAAACCTCACTTGCTACTTGGCGGGAGCAAATCCTGGTGTCTATATGTTTAGAAATAATTTAACTTTCTCCGTGACTATTTCTGTCTGACTTACAATACCTTTCTTGTTCTTCTCAACTACTTGCTAAAATTCAGATAATTAATTGCTATAGCTTTTCCTTTGGGCACAATATGAACATGTCATGGCAATCTTTCACTAGAGATAGCCATGAGAATATAGTCAGAGAAACAAAAACTAACAAACAAAAAAGATATACTATTACTAGGTCTATGGTAATGATAATGAGCTGTTAGCATTCCCAAATAAAATGGTGGGTGTTAGGGTCATAAGGGCTCATCAGTTTTTCCGATTTAATCTCACTCCTGCTTTTTAGTTACACATGATTGTGGAGGAGGCAGGATAGAGTATGTAGCAGGTGGAAAGCTAGCTGAATTCAATATTGTGTAGTTCAGCTTCTCTGAGGTTGTCACAGAGAAGCAGGTGCTTTCAAGTCACTCATGAACTTAGAAGTAAGCTCAATAAACTCATTGTTTCACCAAGTTGGCCTTGGGTGGAATTACTTCTTTAGTTTGTCACTGGTGCCATATGTGAGGAAAAAGATATTCATGTCATTTCAGAAAAAGTAATGGGACATTTAAATGATTTCATAAAATCTTGTTTTCACATTCATTTATGTTTAGTTTTACTGAACTTAAATTATGTAAGTTCTCATATAATTATCTATTCCTGCCAATATGATCAATAAGATAGAAAATTTGGGAGACTGATAAAGAAAAATAGAAATGTTTGCACATGAAACTGGATTAATCATCATTTTATGTTGTGTATGAGTGCAATTTTTGCTTGGTGTGTATGTGTGTGTTTTTTTTGGGGGGGGGACAGGGTTTTTCTGTAGCTTTGGAGCCTGTTCTGGAACTGGCTCTTGTAGAATAGTTTGTGCCACCATTGCCTGGCCGTGTGTGTATTTTTAGCTATAATATATACTCTGTGTGTGTAGATAGACTACTTACTGTAGCATGTATTTTTTCAGGTATGTATCCCTTCCATTATTCTTCAGACCTGTCTCTATAAGAGATCTGTAGAGATGTGTGTCGAAATGCTTTTATGTAGCAGGGTCTGTAAAGTGGTTACCTAGGACATATTTAAATAATTTAAAGCATGAATCTACCCGACACCCCAAAATAAAACTAAGAATAAAAGCAGTGAGATGTACAAGAGGAAGTCATTTCAGAACTCTTTAGCCTTTTCCACATCTCTAAATACTTTTATAAATAAAATCCTCTTGAGGGTCAGCCAGAGTACATGCATTTGTAAAATGAGGAAGCAATTATTTACTTCTTTAATTGCTTGGTTATGTGATAGCAGCTTGAAATGAACTCAAGAATCCCTGTCTGAGTATACTTAACATTTCAATAACCATTAGATACGTGGCCACGCATTGACAGTTTAAAGAATGCACTTGTTTCTCATACAGTATTTATAAACTCACACAACAAAATACTTAAGGTTGGTATTATCCTTTTACAGATACAGAATGTAAGTTAATGTCGAAAGGAAACAAGTGATGATGGGTGGGGTCAGGATTTCAATTAAAATGAGGTCATTTCCCTTAGACTATGTTACTGCTAAGAAGCCAAATGAAGACAGATGTCTCAATGAGTGTGAAGCAATTCTGTCTGAATATGTATTCATCAGTAAAAATAGGACTTAAAAATATACTTAAAACCTTTTATTTTGTTTCTAGACTCCCAACACTGTGATTCTTGATATTGTCTTAATGATTCTGAATAATCCACAAAAATCTGCATAATTCAATTCTTACAAAATTGTGGTTTGAGGAATATTTGTAGTATACAGCAAAAAATAAAGTGAAAAAAAATCCCTATCATTTCTCTTCCTCATTTTTTTAACAAATAAGTTGACTAATAGGACATGAATACGAGAGCAGGAGTGGGAGGGCCCTTAACAGTCTCAGTATTTCTTCTGCTGCAATAGTAATGTCTGAAAAACATAAAATCTCAAAGAGCTGGTTGTTTTCAAAAGCACTATCTAGAACTCTGCATGAGTAAATAATGTTGATCCTGAAAGCCATTAAATAAAATCCAAGTGCAGGATTGGAAGATACTTTCTTTTCAGAAGTTGTTGATCAGTAAAGATCCCCAAACCGTCCAGCTGTTGGTCCCCACTTCTGTGCACCAGAAGTAGACAGCAGGACTCTGCTCCTGAAGATGTTCCATGCTTTGAATCTAGACACAGGCAAATCAAACTAGAGCTGTACGAAACGCTTCCCCCCTGATGGCTAGCTTTTACAAACACTGGAAGTTCCTATACAGTCTGAGGGAGAAAGGTTATTGGCCTTCATATGTGGCTATGTACCCTGTGTGTGACACAACACAACCACCAGCTAATATTTGCCCACTGGCGCAACAGTGGCAGGCTTTCTAAGAGGGTAAATAAACTCTTTCTGGTTGTCTTTGAAGCCTGTTCTATAGGAAACTATTCACGCCTGATAAAGTAAACCTGGTCAGAAATCTGTGGCTGAGGATGCCATAGCTCTAATAAGGATTTTACTATTGTTTATTTTCTAAGGGGACATGCTGCAACCATCAAACTATTTTCTAAATATTTTTGTTTATGTTCAAAGATTAGAGCTTCTTTCATCTTGGTTAGAACAACCTCCTAATGTAGTGGACAGTTATAACTACAGAAACATGTAACTTCTCAGAGTAATGGGTCCAAATGAAGTATTTTTTTTCATTCTCTCCAAGGTTGAGGGCATATTATGGAAGACTGGAAAGATAAGTTAGGAGTCTGGGCATGGACAGGAGTGCTTTGGAATGAACTCTTCCAGACTGACTAGGTCTTTGCACTCAAGGACTGACAAGAGCTCTGTTTACTTGCCCAAGATCTGTGCAAGATTAGACTGGACAACATTCAGTCATGGGTAGGGGAGGGGTTCTTGATGTCCCACCCTTCCCTGAACAACTGTTTGCAGTTAATAGTTGCTGGGAGGTGAAGTATACATAGAGTCCATTACCTGTGCTATGGTCAATAGCATCCCCTCTCAATTGTCATGTCTATACAAATGAAAGTGACTTGATTAATTCTCAAATCTCTCTCTCTCTCTCTCACACACACACACACACACACACACACTCACACAAATACATAAAATTCAAAGGGGAACTAGTAGAGAAGGAGGGGTTATGAGTGCGGAGAAAGAAAAGGGAAGGTAATGGGGGTAAACATTATAAAATACACTAAGTATATGAAATTGTCAAAAACTTAATTAAAAGTAGGATCGGATTTACAGGTAATACTGAAATAATACAAATTTCATTAAGATGGATTAGGAAAGATTTTTAAGCTTGTTCTTAAACCTTGAGTATATGGATTGAATCTATACACTAACTTCATAAATATGTACAAATGTGTCCATTAGAAACAAAAAAACCAAGCCAAATACAATTACAAATCCCACCTGGAAAGGTATTGACTTATTAAGCATATACCAGTTATTTTGAATCATTATACCAGATATTTTCCCAAGTAAAGTTTCAAAAACTATAGAGAGAATATAAAAACAAATTTGTCTGTAGATGGGTTAGAAATGTGTAGGAAGAAGAATTCGAGTCAACTGAGCATACACTGGGCAGAGGCAATCATTTCTTTCTATTTTTAATTGCCTTGTGCTCTCATGTGTGGGCAGTCCCTGGAAGATGGTACAAAGTGACCTATGATTGCTTTTTCTTATTTCAAGAGAAATATCCTGAACTCAGGGCACTATCAGCTTTCAGAATTGCTGTAGGGGAAAATGTGTCAGATTTTTACCCAGCTTAGAGAAATAAAATGCTTTGGTCTGTTGTATTTTTTCCTTATATTTGGTCTAAAGAAGCACTTTCTAAAGAAACTAAGACACTCCAGATTTGTAATGATAAAAATTTGCAAATTAATACCAACCCCTTGAAGTAATCCATAAGTTGACTGTACATTATTTTTTTCTTGCTGAAGACTTGGGATATACAACTGGTCTCTGTTTTTTCACAGAGCCCTATTGTTGGGACTGGTTGGGACTTATTTGGAAGTTCCACTGACAATTTGGTACTTGATTACAAAATTTATTAAAATATATACAACAATCTCCCTTTAGATCTCCAGAGACTATATTATGTGTAGATTGAGATGAACTCATTGCTTTATCATCAAACAAACAGATATGTGTTGAAAGCATATTTGATGTAAATTTACTGATAGAAAACGCTATAAAAATGCAGTTAGAATGCTTTGCCAATGTTTTGTATGAAAGTATTAACACAAGTACTTTTCACATATAGCTAAAAATAGAAATATTGTTATGAAAGTTATTTTGAGCAACTAGACAAAAATAATTACGAGAATAGCAGTTAATTAAAACATCATGCACAGTCTCCACACACCATGAAATTCACAATTAACTCAAAACAAACTAGAAGGATCCAGGATGCCAACGACCATGCATAATAAAATGTCAAGTTAAACGCCTCACTGTGAGCCAGATTGCTTAGGAGGCAGGTCTTTTGACTCTAAATATCAAGTTCATAAAGGACAGTATGAATCTTTTACCTTTATAAAGATGGCACGCAGTCTCTAACATTTTGAGAAAATTAAATCACTTAGTAACATTTATGAGGAAACGTGTATTGGAGCATCACACTGGACACCTCTGGATCAGCTATGTGGAAGTCAAAATGTCACTCAGAACACTTTCCAATGGTATTAAAGGTCTTGCTAAAGAAAAAACCTCAAATAATTTGTTAGGGGCAGTTTTGAAAAGTATGGAAAATAAGAGCTTATGCAAATTCTTGTAAATGACAGAGGGGTTATGTTAGTTTTATGGTAAATTTAGGAAAATTGGCACTATGTTTCTTTTAGTAGGGATATTTGTTGTGTTTATCACCATTCTGTGAAAACATCTTGTCTAAATAAAAGCATTTCTCTACTAACAGATTATGATAAAGATTTTACCAAATTTCAAAAATCAGTGTAATCAGGGCTAAGGAACTAATGAACTATCCATCTATACAAGATCTAAAGCCCAAGATTTCAATCGCCAGAACCCAGATGGAAACTCAGACTCTTAAAGATGTGCTACAGCATCTTTAATCTCAAGGGAGACAGTAGCCAGAGACAGGAGAACCACTCCCAGCCAGCCTGAAGTACACTATGCAGCAGCAGAGAGGCCTTGTGGGCTTTTCCAAACCTACACAAAGAATTACTGACAACAAAGGAATGCTATGGGGAGAAATCATCTTCCTCAGGGAAGAGCACACTAATTGGTTATTCAATACCAAATGGTCAGTGCTGAAAACATACATACATGTAACTTTATACAGAGTGAATTGATTATACTTATAGTAATAAAAAAGAGCCCCTGAGTTTTAAAGATATCAAGGAAGAGTATAGGGAAAGTTTATGGGGAGAAAGGGAGAGGGGAGAGATGTAATGATAATCTTTAAAATATCCAGTGCTACCAAAATCTGAATCTTGATATTAAAAATGTTAAAATTAATTAAAAATATTTTTATATCTTTTTGATAATGAAACAATTTATTTTAAAGAGGTTATATACATAATTGTGCTATATATTAAAGTAAATTTGCATACTAATAGAAAATAGAGACCCAGCCTCAAGAACGTGGAGGACAAAGAAAAAAATCTTGTTTTCCTTAGACTGCTACACATATATGGTACACATGTACTACTCACAAGGCAAAAGTATATGCATGCAATTGCATAATTAATTAATAAACATTCATGGTAGTTATTACTGTAAGATCAGTGTCCTTATTTAGGAAACAGAACAAAAGGTCCAAATTAGAGAACTTCTTCATGTTTTAAAGTGGTTCTTGTTTGAGTATATTTAGAATGATAACCTTTGTGTATACTTTAGCAGTTAGGTATTATTCCTTTTGATTGGCAAGAACCATTTCTACGTCTCCATTTATTCACATGTCCATTTTGAATGTGGCACAGACTTTCAGCTTATTTGGCAAAATAAAAGTTGAAGCTTTCATGATGCATGCCTTGTAAAATGCTGCCTTTTAGACTGTATTTAAATTCTCAGTCACTTGCGCAAATAGTATAAGTGAAGGTAGAAGGTGTCAATCGAATCTTCTGGGTCTGCATCAAGCCACTTGATTGTTGATGTGACAGAACAGTCATTTTCATCCAGTGCCTTCACTTCTGGCTGACAAATTACTGGATGGCTGTGGGGTAAATGTAGAAATTTCCTGAGTGGCAGATGAGTCAGAAGCTCAAAAAACACATTTTGGTCTCATGGGGCAGAAGAAAATAGACTTCCAATAAGAAAAAGGATATATAGACATAAGTTGGTGGTGATGGCACATACCCTTAGTCCCAGCACTCAGGAGGCAGAGGCAGGTGGATCTCTGTGAGTTCATGACCAGTCTGGTCTACAGAGCTAGTTCCAGAATGTGTAGTAATGTTACACAAAGAAGCCCTGTCTTGAAGCAACAACAACAACAACAACAATAACAAAAATGCAGAAATAATCATTATAGTTTAATGAAAAAGCTGTAGAAAGTGCCTAGTTACTTTTATATTGCTATGAAGTGATACCATGGCCATGGAAACTTATAGAAGAGTTACTAAAGGGCTTACAGTTCCAGAATCCATAGTTATCAAGTCAGGGCAGCATGGCAGCAGGCAAGCTCACCTGCTGCTGGAGCATCAGCTGAGAGCTGATATCCTAATCCACATATTTGACACAGAGAGAAAGGTAACTGGAAAAGGCAAGAACATTTTATGCTTCAAAGCTTTATCCCAGTTAATCTCCTCCAACAATAACACAACTCCTAGTCCTTCCCAAATAGTTCTACCAACTGGGAACCAAATATTCAAATATATGATCCCACAGGGAGCATTCTCATTCAAATCAAAACAGGAAGCTTGTCTGTTAATTATAGAGAACAAACCTGAATATGTATTTATTAATATCATGAGTGAAATGCACTACTCATTCCTATAGTAATTTTTTTAAATTACTATAGTATCACCAACTCTTTACAGTATCACCAACTCTGTACAGCCACTGATAATTCTATTCTTCATTCACCATCTATAAAGTGTCAATGATAGACAACAGCCCTTACCTTAAAGAGAATAAGAGGTAGCTTATTTCAAAGCCATTTTGAGTGGGGAACATAGATTTATACTATCCAAAGCCCTTGTTCCAAGGAGGGTGTGGTTTCATGAAGTTTTATAGATTCACTGAACAAAGAAAGTCATAAACCAAGGCAAATTTAAAATATATTGGTGGGTACATTATAGAGGCAGATATAGCAAGATGGGGAAGCTTCTCTATAGCTATTTGATGATATTCTTTGCTTTTGGGTGATATAAGCTAGAGGTCTCCTAAATTAATAGATTTTAAAATATTGTTTATAAATGTTCTTTTACATTTAAAGGGGGATATGATATAGAGATGAATAATTTGCATTGGTATAAATCTTAATTTATTAATACAAGTTTAAGGTCAATTTTGTTATATGCATATTTCTAATCTTAATTAATATTGTAAAAAGGAGCATGGGCTGCTTTTCGTCCCACCCGGCTCCCACATGGCTAGCTTATACTCCGAAATAACAACACACAAATTGTAT
>LOJH01004205.1:33611-43885 GCA_001685095.1 Ellobius talpinus | reverse complement strand
CCCAGCACTTGGGAGGCAGAGGCAGGCAGATCTCTGTGAGTTTGAAGCCAGCCTAGTCTACAGAGAAAATTTCAGGACAGCCAAAGCTACCTAGTCTTGAAAAATAAAAGAAAAAAATTTAATATTAAAAAAATACTTCTTGAGAAAGTGAAAATGTTTGATGTTTTAAAACCAAATAGTGTTACTTTTCAGAGTAATAGAGAAAAAGAAGAAAGAAAAACCATATGATTCACTTCAGTAGGTAGATGAAACACACTTGACAAAGTCCAGTGCTTGCTCCTAATACAAACATTAGTTAAGTGAGGAACTGAAAGGTATTTCCTTTTCTTATATTTTGTTATTTTTTTATTTTCTTTTATGTGTATGGAGGCAGACCTGGTGCCTGTGGATGAAAGAAGAAGTCATTGGCTCTCCTGGAACTGAAGTTACACCTGGTTATGGGCTGCTGTGTGGTAATGAGGACTGAGCCTGAGTCTTCTGGAAGGGCAGACAGTAGTCTTAACTGCTGAGCCATAGCTCTAGCTCCCTGAATGAGATTTTCTTTACTTGATACATTTCACCCACAAAATTCCAACAGCAAGGAAAAGCATTTGCCTCCAAGCCTGATGACTTGAGTCTGAGTCCTAGATTTCATGTGATAAAAGCAAAAACGGACTCCTACAACTTACTCTTTTACCTTCTCGACTGACTGACTGACTGACTGATTGAATGCAATAAAACATCTTTAAAAATATGACTAACACTATACATATTAATAGTTTTTCCCTAAGATCAGAAATAAGATAATATAGCTGTCTTTACCACATCTACTGAGCATTGTGTTGGAATTTATAGTTAGTGAAATGGGCAAGGCAAAGGAAAGGTAGATGAGAAAAACAGAAGTAAATGGTCTTCATTTGAAAATGATGAGATTATCTGAGTAGACAGACTGACAAAGCAGAGAAAAATGGTCTTAGAAACTAGTGATGTTGCAAAATATGAGTTCAATTGTCTTGTATAGAATATTAGCAATTTTAAATTTTAAATAAATGCTGATTGGCCAGGCAGGAAGTATAGGTGGGTCAACCAGACAGGAAGTAGAGGTGGGGCGATGAGAACAGGAGAATTCTGAGAAGCAGGAAGCTCCCTCTGCCTTCCAGCCCAGACCACCCAAGAAGCAGGATGTGATCTACCCCACTGAAAAAGGTACTGAGCCACATGGCTAACATAGATAAGAATAATGGGTTGATATAAGCTACAAGAGATAATAAGTAGCCTGAGCTAAAGGGCCAATCAGTTTATAATCTTATGGAGACCTCTGTGTGTTTTTCTTTGGGGCTTGCTGGCTGGGGAATACTGGGTGGGACAGAAACCTACAAGCTGGCCCTTCATGTTACATAAACATGGAATACTTGGGAAATAATTTTTACAAATATTTGAAAAACTTATCCATCAGTCACAAAATACTGCTGAGAGAAGACAAGTCAATAATAAATGATGTAATCTGGGTAAGGGTTCATATGCAGAAGACTAAATATGCAATAAGATTGATCCAATCAAAATAGGGGAAAAAGAGAGTGATGCAAATAGAGAAGTCTTAATATGGAGGTAACTAAAATTGAGGTTGGATAAATAAAGTATTGGTTAAAAGAGGTAAAGAAAAACCCACAGAAACATTTGACATAGGGAACAGGTATCACCCCAAATTCTGAGAGCACATAAGATACAGACTTTGTCAGACAGGGTATAGCCTTGGCTCAAGGGAGGTGGCCTTGGTCCTGCAATGGCACTAGTTGTCTGCAGTCTATTCTCTAGTTTGACAGAGGAGTCGATCATAATGGTCACAAGAAATGTTGCTATCAGAGGATAGGGTAAGAACAGCTGGTACCTATAGATACTGGAGCATGGTGCCAGAGGAGCATCAGTACGGAATATGCCTGTCTAGTGTGCACAGCAGAACCCAGTAGGAAAACCCTGTTCTAGCTATACCTCCGCAATACCTTCTGCTGACAGAGCTCAGTGTGCCACTGATGAAAAGTGCTGAAAAATCTGGATTCACTCTCACAGAGCAGGCAGAAAGCATGAGGACATTGGATCTGGGTCTATCAGAGAGATGAGAGAGGACTCAGGAAATATCAGGTGGCAAAGAGTGGTGGATGTATCTTGATTGTGATAATGGTGCCATAGACACATGTATATAAAGCTTACCCAAGCAATTATGTAAAATACATGGAGTTTCTTTATGTCAATTATACTTCAACAGAGCTGTGAAAACATTTGTAAAATTCTTCTTATTCTTTTTGACTGGAAGCAACCCCTATATTGATTAGGCACTTACGTGGAAGATAGCTACATCCTGTGTCCAAGTATGAATGTACATGTACATACAGATGCATGTGTGTATGTATTTCAGGTGACAATTAGGTAGCTCTTTCTGTAATCAGTGTGAAATCCTCCAGGAGTCTTACCAGGAGATCTATATCAGTCATCATTTGAGAAAGTTGACTCTACCTGTCTGTCCAGTGGGGCAGGAATTAAGCTTGTTAAAATGTGTCAATAGCCTCCATGATACCATATGCTCACAGATGCTGACTGTCTGGTTGTAGCACAGAATTTGTTCCTGCCCTTAGCCAATTCTGCGTCCTGACTTGATTGGACATCGGGAGAAACTAGCTCGCCTCTGTTAGGAGAACTGGCTCAAGGTTGTCGCTCACAGGGAGGTTTGAATTTCATGCTGGGTTATAACTCTATTTGCTACCATTTCAGTCTAGAAAGTATGACAGCCCTTTCTCTCATCTCTCGTTCCTGCATGTTGGTAATTTTACATCAATTTTATATGTACCTTGTGCTTTTGATATGCAGGGATTCTGTTAGTTATTAAGGCTTCAGCAATAGACACTGAAAACAGTCTTTAACTTTGTGGTGCATAAGCTTTTGTTAAAAAATAGCTAAAGAAAACATAAGCACAATCACTAACAGCTCATATAATGATCACTTAACATATCATGGAGATTCCTCTTTCAACATACCACGTTGATCTTCAGCCAGGATCATTCTAAGCTCCTGAGGGCAGGGACTCAGAAACATACCCTGTGGTCTTACCATTCACATGAGAACCCTTAACCCTTCAGATAAGCTCTGGAGAGATGAGTGCTTGTTGAAGATTTGGTTTATTTTTCCTTTGGCTTAGTTTAAATTAATCGGTTTAAGAGTAATTGGCATTGTTTTTGAGCTGTGTAACTGTAGCCTCGAGCCTACACGTTGTTTTCACTCCCCATCACTGGCGACACTGCTCTCACAAGAGATCCCGCACCTTGTGTGGTGAAGGATGAGCTGGGTGCGCACAGATGGGGAAGGGGGTTAAGTCATGCATCAGTTGTGAGTACGATCAACCAGTCAACCAGTCATACGTGTTTGTATGCATGCATTGTGTGGGTGTGTGCTGCACATGTCCTTTTGTATGCACATGGAGGCCAAAGGAAGGTGCTAAGTGTTTTCCTCTACTGCTTTCCACCTTATTCCCTTGAGACAGGGTCTCTCACTAAACCTAAACCTCTTTGTTTCAGCAATGCTGGATGGCCAGTGAGCTCCTGGTAATCTACCTGTCTCTCCACCCCCAATGCTATGGTTACAATTATGTAGCTATGCCTAGCTTTTATTTAGGTGCTAAGAATTTGAACTCAGGTCTTCATGTTTACATAGCAATAGCAAGGACTCTAACTCACTGATCCATCTCCCTAGCTCAAAATGTGCTTTTTAAACATAATTTCACTCTCAGAATTTGGCCAGTCCTGTAGGGAGGTGCAAGAGCTCCTGACAAATTCAGCTTGTCCTGACAGGCTTTGGGTTTTGAAAACTACTGGAGAGACCACCTGTCTTTGGAACAGAGCTGGTAGCCTTGAGAGCAAAACAAAATCATAAATGAGTAGTGTGTTGGTCTCAAAGTTAATGAAGTCTCTGAACAGCTATGCTTCCCAGTATGTTCAAGAAATTAGAAATCCGTAAAGAAGGATTTGAAGGGGTGTGGATATGAGTATGTGAACAAAGGCATGGTATGAGATGATCCATGGTAGACCATTAGAAAGTTCACGAAAACAACAGTACAAAAAATTTAAGAAATTGCCCCTTAAATATGTACATTCTAAAATGCAACATCTTGTCCTCTTTTAACAAGCATTTAAAAGGGTTATAAAACTTGGGTACAAGTTTATAACTACTAAAAGAGATGAACATTTTGGTAAACTTTTTAAATAAAGGAATATGGAAAGTCCTCGCTTTCAATACTGTTTTTCAAAAATTTCTCAGCGGTAATTACATTCAGTTAATAATTGAACTGACACACATTGAATGTCATTTTGTCAATTCTCTATGTTACTCAATGTGGCCTGCCTTCTCCCCAAGTGACAGAGAACATGAAAAGCAGGCTGCTCGTTTTCAGTGAATTGTCATTTTGGACTAACTTGGAAAAACCTCCATGCATGGGCCTGGAAGAAAGCAAGAGTATTTTAGCAATGCAGCATGGAAGCAATGTGCCTCTCAGACAATGCTGTGATCCTTTAGACAGAGCAGAACTAATTCAGTGCTGTCCGGGCACAGTACACTGCAGAGAAATCTCTCAATGACCACTACAAGGAGATGACCCCTATTTGTATTGGAAAATAGAGCATGATGCAGTGTCAGGTTCATAACAGAAACGTCCCTAGCAAATTAGATACACAATGTTCCCCGGGTATTGTGAAGTCATTTCAGATAACTGGCACACCTTAGTGAAATAATTTACACATAATTTTCTAAGTCATTTATTGGTCTGTAAATAGAATGGCTGGTCCCCACATGTGGCATCTGTCTTCTGGCTCCTATACAGCTCCTCCAACCCCAGCTTCCCTCTCTCTCCATGCAGGGCTCTTCCAGATACCATCCAGGTTAGGCTGGAGGAGCGTGTCCCCCAAGACAGGGCTGGAGGCCAAATCCTGTTTGAAGCATGGTTTGTGATCCAAAATTGATCAACTACACTTATTTTCTTAAGAGTAAACACATTAGATTCTTACTACCTAGCTATAAGTTAGGGAGCAATTATAGGTGCTCAATGTGTGTGTGTGTGTGTGTGTGTGTGTGTGTGTGGTGTTTGAATGTCTGCATGTGTGTTGCAGATGTGTATATGTATGTGTATAGGCCAGAATTTAATGTCAGCTGTCTTTCTTCTCAGTTCACCTTATATCGAGGTAGTATCTCTCACTTGAATGCAGAGCTTACTGACTTGAATAATCTAGGCAGCCAGAATTCTCTGGGAAGACACTGTCTCTGCCTCCTAAGTTCCTGGATTGCAGGTAGAGCAACCTAGCTGCCTGCATTTACAAGGGTTCTACAAATCCAAGCTCTCATGATGCCTGTACAGTAAGGGCTTTGCCACTGAGTCATCTCCCCGGCTTCAGGATCTTAGTTTGAAAACTCAGAAACCTTTCCGTCTCCAACAACCACTATATAACTCTTTAAGCTCACTTAAAAAATGCATATCTATTTTATGTGTATGTGCGTACCTGAGTTTGTGTGTGTACCACAAAAGTGCCATAGCTGATGGAGGCCAGAAATGGGCATCAGATTCCTTGGAACTGGAGTTAGGCAGTTGTTAGTCACTACATGGGTGCTGGAAACTGAATCTGTTTTTTTCTTTCTTTTGCAAGAGCAGTAAGCATCCTTAAAAGTTAAACTGTTGTCCAGCACTTTGGAAACCCATTTTAGAATCTGTTTGGAGCTCTGACTTCCCTCTTCACTAAGTCTAATATTCCAACTTCAGAAATACCTTTTTCTCCAATTTACAAAATTTATTTATTAATTTACTTACTTTGTTTTCTTTGACAGGGTTTTATGATGTAGCCCTGGATGGCCTGGAACTAGTAATGAAAACCAGTACAGATTTGAACTCACAGAGACTTTTCTGTTTCTACTTACAGAGTGGGGAGTAAGGAGCATGTTTCAACACTCACAAAAAGAACTATCTTAACTTTTATTTTATTTTGATTTATGTCTCTGTGTGTCTGTGTGTATGCCCATGGGTGTGGGGGATATTCATAGAGGACGTAAGAGGGAGTTCCTGGAGTTAGAATTACAGGTGCTTGTGAGACCCTTGATGTGGGTGCTGGGAACCGAACTCAGGTCTTCTGTAAGAGGAACAAATATTCTCAAATACTAAATCATCTCTCCAACCCCAAATCCAGAAAATTTCACTAAAACTCCCATTCTTTGGCATTGTTAATTTACCCTTTAACTATTCCTGCTCCTTGCCTTATGTCTTGAAGTACACCATTCAGTTCTGTGGTCAGGACTTGGGAACACTCAATATCTTCCCTCTTCTCATTCTCCATGCTCTACTTCATCCAGCAAAACCCCATCCCTGACACTGTAGGAAGAATGCCAAATCTCTAAAGACGTTCCTTCATGATCCTTAGATGCTAGCCCGCATGGTGAGTGGACTCAAAGCTGTAGGTGAGACTAACAGTGCCAGTGGGCTGGCCCTGGGATGGAGAACGTCCTGCATTATCTAGGTGAGGCCAGTGTCACATAGAAGGAGGCAACCACAGCCAGCTCTGAAGAACAGCTGGAAGAGGCAGAGAATAGACTTTTACCCAGAATATCCAGAATGGGGCAGCACTACTGTCATGTACGGTTTTGCCCAGTGGCGTCCATCTTGGACTTCTGGTCTCCAGCAATGTCAAACAATACGCTGTGTTGTCTCAAGTTCTGTGTCTGAAGAGCTTTAGCAGTAACAAGACACCACTGTCCACTCAGTTAAACTCAGTTATCTACTTATGCCATGCCAAAACTCTGAGAGCTTACCGTTGGGAAAACATACGGCCATGCTAATAGGTCTCACTTCAAGATGACTACCCGTTCAGACACCCTTATCAATATGTCTCCATGAAACTAATTTCTCCCTTTGCCAAGGTGATTATTGCACAGCTTCTTAAATCAGATCTCTAGCTCTGTCTTTCCACAATTTACTCTTGGCTTGAACTGGCTACTACTTCACAGAAAAAAAAATCAATAAAGAATGTCTCATGTTCCGGTCATTTCTTTTGTCTACATCTGGTGCTACATATGTGCTCAGTTTTCCACACTTTCCAGTGCATGGACTGTTTATGAGCCAATGGAAAGTCAATCCCTTCCACTGCATCTTTGAATACAACCCCTCTTACTTAGTACTTGCCAGGAGTTCCCCTAATGGCAGTAGTGGAAGTCAGTAGATCAACAAAAGTGTGCTAATGTTTCACATCTATTATTCCTTCCACCTGCCATGTCCAAATATACAGGTAACTGTCTTCATACCAGTGTGCCCTGACTCCAGTATCATCTCTCTTCGAGAGATTAGATTACCTCAACTTAGTTTAGGTTATCTCTTAGTTGGAGGATGCAAAAACCTTTCTGCCAGCATGCTCCATTATTCTGAAGGCTTCAAAATCTTTTTTTTCTAAAGTGAAGATAAGAGTTAGTATTGTCTTATTTATTCTTTTATTGCTGTGATGAAATACCATTACCAAGACAATTTATAAAAGAAGTATTCAATTGGGAGCTTGTTTATGATTTCAGAGGGTTAGTCCATAATTGTCATGGTATGAAATGTGGAAGCAGCCAGGCAGGCATGGCACTGGAGCAGTAGCTAAGAACTTCCATCCTGATCTACAGGCACAAAGCAAACAGAAAAAGACTGGGTTTGGTCTGAGTTTTTGAAACCTCAAAGCCCATCTCCAGTGATACACCTCCTCCAACAAGGTCTCACCTCCTAATCCTTCCTAAACACTCCACTAGATGGGAACCACACTTTCATATCTGGGAACCAAATGTTCAAATATATGAACCCCTGGTGGCCATTCTCATTTAAACCACCACAGCTAAGCTCTCATTTGTAATTAAAAACAAGAAGAAAGCCAGGACAGAAATTTACATAATTGAACACTGACTAGTCCAGCCCTCTTTTTATAATTTTTCCTTACATTTACTCAAGCCACGCCAGGTTTATCTTTGTCTCCCACTGAAACAAGCTTCTTTCCATCTTTGGACATTGATGGCACTTCTGATCGAAAGGCTTTCCCCCAACTTCAGTGTTTGGCTATTCTTCTCTGTAGTAGGAGGGCACGTGTTTGTTCCTGACTGCTCAGCCCCAAAATAATCACACAGAAACCATATTATTTGCAATACTGTTTGGCTAATAGCTTATGTTTATTTCTGGTTAACTCATATCTTAAATTAACCCATCTCCATTAATCTGTGTATTTCCACGTGGCTATGGCTTACTGGTTAAAGTTCTGGCATCTGTTTCTGGCAGAGCTACATGGCTTCTCTCCAACTCTGTCTTCTTTCTCACAGCATTCAGTTTAGTTCTCCCTGCCTAGCTAAGTTCTGCCTTGCTATAGGCCAAAGTGGTTTCTTTGTTCATTAACCAATAAAATCAACAAATAGACAGAAGGACCTCACACACCACTTCTCTTTATAGATATTTCAACTAAAGTTTCATCTTTCCTGAGAAGGTTTCGCTTGGTCACCAAGCAAATCTGAAGTTATTTTATTATATTACTCCTAAAAGTTATTTATGGCATCTATTGGTATGAAAATTTCATTTCTCACTCACCCTTCATCTATTTATGTTTTGCCTGTTTTACCAGAATGCATATCAGTGTACATTTTAAATGGATTTTTATGAATAAATCTTCTCTCTGTAAACCAGTTCCTGTTGCTGTAATAGAATGTCCAATATAAACAACCTAGAAGGAGGAAAGATTTTTTTATCTCATGGTTTAGAACCTTCAGTCTATTATAACCAACTTTGACTCTTGGTTCATGGTAAGCATTATGTGGGTGTTTTCTCTAAATTAAAACATAATTCAGAGGAAAGAGGCTTGGAAAACTCAAAAAGCTGATGAAACTTGCAAGGCTCATGAAACTTAGAATTCTTATAAGAATCAGGAAGCTCATACAGTTATAGGATTCATGAGGCCCCTCTCAATGGCTATGCAAGCAGTAAACAATTTCCAGGACAGAGTTCATTGGAAATGTCTGCAAGGTGGTCAGAGAAATTGAGGTCTTCAGATTTCATGAAGCATTACTCATGCTGAGACAGGTTTTTGGTAATACCATTGACTTTAAGTCATCCTTTTTCCTATAGGTAACTTCAATAACTTGTTGGAGACTATTATTTTCAAGAATGTTACTTCTGTTTATGCTGCATTTGATTGACTGTGGAACTGTGATTCTTTACCTGCCTAAAATACCTGATGGGCATAATAGAGAGCTGAAGGGCCAATGGTGAGGCAGGAACAAGGATAAGTGGGGCTTGTAGGCAGAGAGAATAAATAAAAGGAGAACTGAAGAATGAAGAGTGAGCAAGAGAACAAGGCGAGGAGGACATCAGGGGCCAGCCACCCAGCCACCAAGCCAGTCAAGGAGTAAGAAGAAAAGAAAGGTATACATAAATAGAGAAAGATAAAAGCCTAGAGGCAAAAGGTAATTGGGTTAATTTAATATAAGAAAAGCTAGCAAGAAACAAGCCAAGTTATGGCCAGGCATTCATAACTAAGAATAAGCTTCTGTGTGTAATTTATTTGGAAGCTTGGTGGCTGCCCCCCCAAAAGCAAAAGAATAAATCTTCACACAACACTAACTTCTTTAGTTTTCCTAGCCAGATTGGGTGGTATTGTTTCTTTGATCTGTCATTGGTTTTCTATCTAGAGTAGACAGATATTTGTTCATGTCTCTTTGAGAAATATCATACAATAATGGTGTAGAACTTCATGGTAGTGGGAGTGTTTGGGGGAGTATATTGTTAACACATAGGAAGAAGAATAAACACAGCAAGAAGGGATTGGGACAAAATAGTGCCCCACACCAAAATAACACAGGTGACATTTCTCCCAACCAGACCTACTGGAGGAGTCACTTGTTTGTTTCTGGCTGCTCAGCCCCAAAATAATCACACTGAAACCATATTATTTAAATTACTGCTTGGCCCATTACCTGTAGCTTCTTATTGGCTAACTCTTACATATTAATTTAACCCATCTCCGTTATTTTATATTTTACCATGATGCTTGTGGCCTATGGGCAAGGTTCCGACATGTCTGTCTCCGGCAGCAGTTCCCTGGCTTCTCCCTGACTCCGCCTTTCTTCTCCCAGCATTCAGTTTAATTTTCCCCGCCTACCTAAATTCTGCCCTACTATAGGCCTGCAGGTTGAACATGGATGCCCCAGTTGTACAGAAGAACTTTGGGTGACTGTCCAGGCAATGAGATGTCTCTGTCAATTCT
>LOJH01004205.1:7011-33514 GCA_001685095.1 Ellobius talpinus | reverse complement strand
AATTTTACTATGTTAAAGTTAAAACCTTCCTTTTTATTTAAACAGAAAAGAGGATGTGATGTGGGATTTCCCTTTGTATACTGTGAATACCATTGGTTAATAAAGAACTTTTTGGGCCTGCACAGGGAATAGAGGTATGCAAGGAAAACTAAACTGAATGCTGGGAGAAAGAAGGAGGAATTAGAGAGAAGCCATGCAGCCCCACCAGAGACAGATGCGGGGAAATTTACCTCATAAGCCACAGGCACATGGTGATACACAAATTACTAGAAATGGGTTAAATTAAGATGTAAGAGTTAGCCAATAAGAAGATAGAGTTAATGGGTCAATAGTGATTTAATTAAATATAGTTTCTTTGTGATTATTTTGTGGCTGAGCAGCCAGGAATAAACAAGCAGACTCCTACAACACAGACCCCATCTACCATAGTTTTCTCTACCTCTAGATAGTCTATTTAAAATGTAAAGATTCTTCCTTGTCTAGTATCTAGAAACGAGCTCACATACACCCATTAATATGCTTTACTAATCTGGCTGATTTTCAATCCAGTCAAGCTGCCAACACTAACCATCACTTCTCTTATTGTATAGCTAAGTCTCCATGGTTAGTTTCATTGAGGCAGACTGTGGGAAAGATTCCTCTCAAAGCCATGTTTATGTGATTACTTCCTTGTCCTTGCAAGTAGTTTGGTTACTTCCTGTAGGTGTTCTGTAATTTCGTCTCTCTCTGCCCAAAGTTGATGTTTTTGGAACTCAGACGGGGCACCTGCAGCAGTCACCTTTGCTTATTTTTTATATTGAGTTATATCAAGACTCGGGACTGTGCTAAGTACCCCAGAGAAGGTGCTTGTGTCCCACAGAGAATACGCGCGTTCCCTCTCTGTCCTCTTCTCTCAGTGGCAGGCTGTGAGCTTTCTGTGCACTTGGAGCATTGGAGCATATGCACTTGATTGGTTGCTCTGATGGAAATAGAATAATCCCAACGGTGAATAAAATACACTTAGTTCTTTAAATTACCATCACGCCAAGCATGTAGCGGGTTCTCTACAAATAGTTTTATTTGCTGATGGGCTTTCTAAGGAGTCATGAATATCTTTTGTCTTACTGGAATTTCCTTTCCTCTGTGTATTACGACACACTCACTTTCCACCTTATCCATCACACTGTGATTTTTAAGTGCTGGCAGTGAGAAAGGGGAATAATCATTCCTATTTCTGATTTATGGAGAATGTGACTGAAGTTTCCTCAATGGTAGATGGAAATAGCATGAACTCTGAGAGCTTTTCCACGGTGTCTTGACTGCTGAAGATCCAGTCAAGGCCCCGTAATAAAGTGATCTCCCGTGTCAAGGTTGCTGAAGGAACCCTGCAGGCTTCAATATGCCCTTGGCATTAGAATCATATATTTTCAGGACACTGCTTTGGCGAAACCTGATTACGTGTAAGTAATAGGTCTATTTTGCTATTAGACACATGTTCTCAAGATTGCTACAATATTCATGTTGTGACATTTCTTTTCTTGACTCAGTTAGTTGTATAATATATAAATGAAGCAATAAATATTACTGAGGTGACAAGAAAGATTAAAGCAAAAGCTGCAGTTGAAACACAACCTTCAGAAGAAGGTCTTCTTAAGCACTTTAATTTAGATGTGGCCCCATGAAAACATGCTCCTTTTGTATTAAGTGAAGGCAGGGGGTCTTCGAGCCATTAACTCATTCTGTAAATTGCTTTTCATTATTGTCATTGCAAGTTTTATTAATGCATGAAGGGTGTCTGCACAGCTCAGTACTATTGCTCTAGTGAGCTGCGGCATCCGTACAAACGCCAAACATACAGGCCATGGAAAACGTGAATTTTCAGTCATTATCCATTCACACACCAACAAACTCAACATTTGTACTTAGGATGTATCTATTTTCTTTTTTTAAAAAAGTCGCCTTAAACATCCCTGAAAATGGTATGAAGTAGCATATGAGTGTTAGCATGGTTGGTGATATGGATATTCATGCCCCAAGGATAAAGTTGTCTTTAATTCTGATTTCTCTGACTAAACTACAAGAGTGTCTCGTGTATACATTCAGAACCAGGAACGATGACTTTAATTAAAGTTTGGGAATGAACGTCCACAGCAGGTATGTATCACATGAAGCTGGAGGTTTCGAAGCCCTTTGTGAGTCACGCTGCTTTCTTTCTCCATCAGCTAGGTTAACTTTCTGATAAAGAGAAGGGTAATGTCCTCTCTCAGTCCCGTCCTTGTCATAATGATCCAGTGTTAATGGCTTACGCATGGTAACATTAGGCAGAGGGCCACACTGGAATCCACTGGTCCAAAGTCCCAAATTTGCCCCTAAGCTACAATCCTTTTATCCACATGAAAGCACTATGTGCCCTACTGTGATCTTATTTGTATTATTTCATAAGTCCAAAGATGCTAAATAAAACCAGAAGCTCACCTTTCAGAAAAGAAGTTCTACTTTTGTCTTTGAAATTCTGTTAGGCACGGAAGCAGGCTTCTATGACTGTAGGTAGTAAATGACAGATAGGCTTGAATAGCATTTCATGGTGAAGGCTGAGTATTTTAGTGTCTGTGACCCGATCCAAGGGCTATTTCTAGCAGTTTGTCACTTAGTGCAAAGAAGGTTAGTGAGGTCGAGTTGATATATGATCTCCTATTCTCTGAATTTCTCATTGTGCTTTGCCCCTGCAAGTCTCATTAAGAAAGAGCCTTTGTCTTTTGATACTGGAGAATACAATAAGACAACTTGGTGTGTGTCTGTGGCTTTACCCTTCAACCTGCAATATAAAGAAAAGCTAAACTTGAAGCTTAATGTATTTAGCTAGTGGAATTTAGGGCATCTTTATTTTTACCCACAGAAGGAGAAAAGAGCTTTAGAATTCTCAGAAGAAAATCAAATGAGCTCATATGTTTGGGACTTTCAGAGAGAAGTGTCTAAGCTCTAATATCATGATAAATATTTGGTTCTAGCAGGGAATGAGGTTATCTTTAAAAATCTTTGAGCATCGCAGCACGTGTTCCTAAGGCAATGGAATTTGCTAAAGGAAGAAAAGACTGAGGAGAGAGAGGACAATGGAAGGGAGAAAAACTTTTCACTTTAGAAACTGGCAGTTCTGAGCTCTAGCTTTGCCCTGGACAGGATAAGTGCAATATGGCAAAGATAAAAACAGCTCTTAATCTGGTCTTCTCACTACCTGTACTTTCTGCTTCAATTTCACTAACAACCTTCTCAAATACTTCTACATCTCAAGTATTATTGAATGCTAAAATATCAAATGCAGCCAAAATACCAGATCTTCAAGTCTGACCATTTCTAAGGCTTTTCTAAGTTGATCAGCAGCTCCAGTATTATGAAAGACTTTTAGGTAGTGTAAATGGTTTTCAGGGTTGAGTTCCTTCTGCCTTACTCATCTCCCCCCAACTCACCAGCTCTTTCTCCATTCACTCTGCATCCAGAACTATTGGAGTGGTATCTTAATTGGCAGCACCCCACTTCTCTTTTTGGCCTGACTAACTTTTCTAAGTCTAAGTAATGACTTATTTCACCTTAATGGCTGCCTTTCATTCTGGGTTTGATGCTATGAGTTTTTTTATATTTTAATACTTCCTGTATCACAATTACTTATTTACATATTTGTCCCCCTGTTCCATTTGGTGGGTGAAACCTTCTCAATGAAAACTGATGAGTGAATGCACAATGAATGATTGAAAATAATCATTTCAATTTCGTTTTCCCATTGTTTGGGGGAAGGACAGATGGATCTGAGTGGCCGCCAACTATTATCATCAGGATATCAAGTCATCATGTTACTAGGAATTAAGAATAATTATTCCAAATGATTTGTGGAGAGTAACTCATTAGCTGAAATGATTTTTTAATTATCAGAACATGTTGCTTAATCTTAAAGAAACCACTTCCTTCCAGTTCTCAACAAAATAATTTGAACCTGGCTTCATGTGAGAGTTCCTTTATAATTGTATTATATATAAATGTTCCTCCTTTGTTGATTGTTTTCGCCTTACATGGTTTCCACCTGCTTGGGAAGCACAAAGGGAGCCTGGAATAGAAGAATAAAATTTTGCTTCACACAAGATCAGAAAAGATGAGTTTGCGTTTGTCATGTCTTAGTGCGCTATCTCTGGATAGCATCAGGGTGTCCTTTCTTGCTTTTGCCTCTAAATTATTAGTTCATTTCCTTATAAAGCCACAGGGAAATCTCAAACAAGATGGCCTAGAATGTGAAACTGTTCTATTTTGCTAAATTTTAATTTGTATTTATTATTATTCTGTGTGCATGGCCTGAGTGTGGGCACACAGCCATGGCAATCACACAGAGGTCAGATGGCAACTTTCAGGAGTCTTTTTGGTTCCCTCTGCCATGGGTTTCAGGGATCAAACTTGGGTCATTAGCTCTGAGCAGTGAGGACCTTCACCCACTGCTGGGTGTTAAGTCTGGAGCATAGCCCTCAGCCCCTGGCATCCATCCCAGACTTCCTGACCTGGGATTTGCTTTGGTCTGGAATCCAAATCCCAGTATACCAGGTCATGACTCCAGGGAGGATTTGGAGTCCAGGACCCCCCCCCCGGGTATTTAAGTGGGCTCCCAGAGGAGAATCACGTGGTTTTCGGGGCTGCATGGGCTCCCTGCTGTCCTGTCTCCCCACCATGCACTAGGCTACCTGAGAGAGTCATGCTTAATAAAACAATGGGCATTTTGATTCAGTTTGATTTGACCTAATTGGACTTTTTTTTTTGCCCTGGCAGAGCTGCCCTCCTTATCATTTTTTCTTAACACTGGGTTCTCTTGTTGTAAACTTTTATATAGCTGCATGCTAAACAAATACACTAGTACACATGTTAGTAAGGGCAGATAAACACTAAGCTCAAAGTATCAACATGGTGAATAACTGATTCCTCAAACACTTTCCATAAGATGTGACTCTAAGCACAGAAGGATTGATCACTAGAGTATCTCTTTGACCAAGTTAACAGAATAGAAACAAGCAAGATGTGTAAAGGAAGAGTAAATACTTTTCAAGTATCAAGGGGCTGTTTGGGTGTAATCAGAGTGGAGTGGTTGAGTCAACCTGGTTGGGGTTTTAAGAATAGTTGTCTCTGCACTAAGTAACACTCCCCCACTTCACGAGTGTCTCACTTTATGTAGATGATTACCTCTAAGGGTGGAACTAAAGCAATATAGGGGACTTGGACAGCATCAAAGGCCTCTACAGAGTCCCACATCCTGAATATGCCTATGTGATCAATCAATTCTGCATGCCATGCCTTACGAGGAACCAGGAGAATATATTAATATTATTGTTGGATTCGAAAAGAAAGACAGCTAGCAATCAAATGATTTGCCTCAGGTCATGGAGACACCTAATCATGCTATTAGCATTTAAAAAGCCCTCTCGGTGCAGCCAGGCCTCCTTTATTCCTATAGTGGTGGGCCCACATTATGACCAGATTAACCAGTCACCAGGTGGGTGACCTTGAGACACAAATTTCAGAGAAGTAGCATGCAGGGAGATGCTGAGCTGTAGTCATGTAGGAAGAAAAGCAAATAAGAGACAGACAAGCTTTTTGCTTTGAAAGTTTCATGTTCTCTCTAGGAGATTGGTGCACCTTAAACAGTTCCTGTATTTCTTAAGGATCAGAGTCAAATGAGTAAAAAAGTAATCCACATATGAAAAGCAAGAAGGGATAGGGACTTTATTTACCATTATCTTAACTATTGATTTCCAGTTTTCTGATCAAGAGGGTATGCTCAATATAATAAGTAAACTCATTTTTTAAGTTTGAGGAAATTTTCACTAGTATAAATTTGAAGTTTTAAATCATCTCTCAGAGAGGAGAGAAACTGAGATGGTAGAATACTCCGTCTCAGGCATGAACTTTTTGATGAGCTATTTCTGGTTCTTCTTTGTTCAGACGGTGGGAGGATGCACTGAAAGCAGGCATAGGCATGGAGTGAGACAGTGCCCTGGCTGGACATACAACACAGTTGTAGAGCCTTGTGTATCCTGTATACGACCCTGAGTTCTGTTCTGGTATCACATGAGAAGACAGATGCCTTAGAGAAGGGGGTTTCAGACTCAGGAGATAGCTGCCCATAAAGCACCTGCTGTGGAAACATAAGGACCTGACTGAATTCGGATCCTCAGCAGTCAAGTAGAAGCTGGGCAGGCATTGTAGTCCCAGTACTAACACAGCAGAGGGGGAAGTGGGAAGACAGTACCCTGGAGACCTTTGGTTATACCACTTAGCTGTATTGTGGGCTTCAGGCTTAGTGAGATACCTTGTCTTACTCAACACGGTAGGGAGTGACAGGGAAATCACCTTCCATCCATCTCTGGTCTCCACACACAAGTACAAATTTACCCCTGTGAATATGTACATACACTAGACACTGAAAACATAAGAGAAGAGGAAGGCCAAGTATATGCAGAAGCAGATGGGGGAATGGATGACCACACACTCAAAGGGGGAAGCAGAGGGAAGATCTGAGGGAAGATCTGTGATAGGCAGATGCAAAAAGCTTTTCCTGCATGCACGAACAGTCTGGAATGATAGTCATATCAGAGACGTTACCCATCTGATGGATGGCAACAGTTGTAGACTATGATAAGGTCTGGGTTTGGCCAGAAAATAATGTGTTCTTTCTTTCCAATGGTAGTATGTGGACTTTGAGAAACCCGAGAGGCAGTGAAGGGCTCTATATATTAGAATTAAGTTGATCTGATAAGGAACAGCTGCTTACTGTTGAGAACATCACGGGCAATCTGGGACAGTAAAAGACTACCAAAATGGGGAATGTTGGTTATAAAAATATAATCTCAGATTTAAGGATGTTAATTCAAAAGACTGAGGAATAGAATAAATTACTTATTATCATAAAGCCACAAAAGATCTTGAGCCTCTCAAAGCAATCAGAAGACTCCACTGTCCCACGAATTCATTCATTTGTTGGCTACAAGCAGTTAGGATTTGTGCTAAAATGTTGGGCATTCAAAGGTGCTCCTAGTGTGCTGAAGAGAGTAAACAATAAACTAATGAACTCCTATCTGACTTCATGAAGAATTTATTTGCAGCGATTTTTACAGGGCCTTCACACACTTCCATCTTAAATTTACGAGACTCATGCACAGGGCAGTGATCTTAGGCTTAGGAATCCTGGGGGCTAAGGAAGCCCAGAAAGACAAGACATCCGTAGGTGAGAGTTATGGTTCTCATCCAATTTCCAGGAGTTGAACCATACCTTTACATCTTTCATATGTAGTTCTAAGCTTACATAATATTGCTTTATATTTTTGAAAAGCAGTGTGTGTATGTGTGTTACATGGACCAATGGATTTGAGGCACAGGTGAATATACATTCGTGTGATGACAATTTGGTCATTTTAAGTTCATTTGGTTTCAGATACCATGGGACATAAATGACTGATCCAACATATTCTGAGAATATAACTAACAAGTTACACAAAAAGTATAAATTTCCTTACCAGCAAAATTTTGGAAAGGGATATTAAGAGAAACATAATATCACCTTAAAATATAAGCAACAGGTTTATAAACTCAGAGCTCAGGGTAGATATTTTTGGCAGTTAAGTGTGTTCTTTTCCTTCAGGATTGGAATTCTAAGACTTTAAAAGGGAGGTCTTACATGCTTTTTCCCAGAACCCAGTAATGTACATCTGTAATTGGAGGAATTTTGGCTGCTGGGGCTATAACTTACCATTCATTAGAAACCAGAGGAGAAAATTGATTTTAGCATTCTGGAAGAAGAATTGTACCTTTGGTTCTGAATTACTTCCCCATGAGCACAGAGCCAAATATTAATGTAGATTTAAAAGGAAGGAAAAACTGCTCAAAGCCTAATGTACTTCAAGCTTATAAACCAAAATTTATTCACCTTAAGGTAAGTGGGATTTCCTGGAACAAAACTACTCCTACTATTTTTGTCTTGCTGCTCTGACCACGGTTTATGTAGCATGGAAGAAGGTTCTAAGCTCCTCGGGTCTAATCAGAAGTGCAACTTCTTTGAGAAGTTGTCAGTAATACTCTAGCCCAAAACCCACACCAGAGAGCCACCGCATTTCTTAGGATTTCTGGAAATACCCTGATCCATGGAGGCTTTTCCTGGGACTTGGTGCTTCAAGGAGTAATTTATTACCCATGAATTCTTTAATATTTTTGATGACTGCTGGGGGAAGGAGGGAAAAGTCATTTTTCTTTGGAGCTGTGGTTGCTGGTAGGTTGCCCATGCTCCAGTGAGAGCCCATTACAATTGTATATGGGTAGCACAGACTGGACTCTGCGTTCCTTTTTATTGAAAAAAAAACAGAGAGCTTGAAGTTGGAAGGGGAACATACTGGGAGGGATCTGGTGGGAGTTGCAGGGGGAGATGGGGTAGCTTAGCTTAAAAACACAATATGTATATTCATGAAATTTACAAAGAATAACTAAAAATACTGTCAGAAAGAAAAAATACAGTGTGTGGGGGTAAGAAGAATAGTTATCTATCAGTGGCAAGATTCTGGGTCATACTTTTTGAACCTTTCTTTGTAAACAACGAAAATTTCTTATTATGAAAAATCCAGTGCCAGGAACTTTTCCCTTTACTTTTTACGTAATAAGACATTATTCTAGTTTTCTTTCTGTTGCTGTGATGAGCACAGTGACTAAAAGCAACTTGGGGAGAAAGGACTTATTTTATGGGGTAGAGTCTGTCATCGATGGAAGCCCCAGCAGGAACTCAAGGCAGGAGCTTGACACAGAAACCAAGGAGAAGTGCTTCTGGCTTTGCTTCCAGACTCCTACTCAGACCCTTTCTCATCTAACTCAAAGCCACCTGCCCAAGTCTGGCACAAGACATGCCCACAAGTCAGTCGGATGGAAGCAATTCCTTTGTTCAGATGCCCTCTTTCTAGCTGACTCTAGATTTGTGCCACACTGACAACTGAAGTAAACTATGACAACTGTTTAGAGAATATTTATAAAGAAATAATTTAACATAGCCATCTGGTGTCAGTGCATGATTATACAATTTTAAAGCTGACCATTGCATTTGAATATTTAAGTCATTTCCAATATTTAGTAGCTATAACATCATTCCTTAAAGATAATTGCCACAAACTTTGGAGAGCAACTACATATTTAAAAAGTTGGAAAACAATGTTTTGAAATATTACATGGTACCCCACAAATAGTCCCATTCTTGGTCAGGTTATAAAAAAGAAATAAGTGAAAGTTTAAAGTTATTGTTTATCTTATATTTGCTTGCTCAGCATTAAAAATTGTACGTTAGGGGTGGGGCATAATTATGGCTGATGAATAAGGACTGAGTTAGTGCTAAACCTTAGCTCCTACCTCACTTCTACCTGCTGGAAATCTCGTCCTAACTCCAGGGCTGGCCACTTTCTTCCTTGACTTCCCTAGGCATTGAGACTACTTTTTCCCCTAGTTCAAGTACTTGCGTCTTGAATGAGCCTAGTTTGCACCGTGCTGAAGAAAACAGCTGGTACGAATTCCCTGACATGCTTCTTATCTGAACTTGCTAATGGCAGGATCTAGAAGTTCTGATGAGTCCTCAGAGTCATGCCTTGGCCTGGAGATAGTCTGCTGCACCCATACCATTCCCCAAGGAAACGGCTCACCATGCACGCGGAGGACTTTCCATTCATTCACCCACAGTTTACTCTCAGCATTGCCTGCGCCAAGAGAGAGAACTTTGCATAGCATACTCTGTCTTCATAGGTAGAAGCTGTACTTCAGAACAGGGCACAAGTCTGTGTCAGGAAAGAAAGCATCAGAGCTTTTTAACAGTAGGAACTCATCCCTGTTATCCAGTTTCAGTGAGCTGTGTACTTGGAATTGTATGCTCTTCAGGTATTTGTGATGTCTTCCGTCCTGCATGCTTCTATGATTTCCCCTTCTAAACTTATGACACTCCTGCCGGCTCAAGATTGGATGAGGATAAAGTATGTAAGATGCTTAAACTAAACTTTCATTCACATATGCCGTAAATACATCATAAAGTGAAAAATCACCTGAGCCCCTCCCACATCTGGAATACCCTTCCTTTGGAGGAGGGGTATATCAATGGCAAAGTATAAGGTTGACTTGAGGGTCATAATAGTGCCACTGTGCCCAAAAGGTTGCAGCATAGGATGTACTAATCTCCAAATCTGCAGTGGTATTTGCTGTGGTATTATGTCTATACAGGATCAGTAAGTCAATTTTCTGCTCCACTTCATACAAGTATATGCATAGACAATTTTATTTATGCCACCCAGATTAAAGCTCTAAATCTAAAGACACCTCAGCTATTGTGTTGCCAAAGATATTCACCATAGAAAAGAGAAAACTGAGTCAAGCTTAAGTGACTTGTTTTCCTTCATTTTATATGTATTTTTAATATTCAAAAGCAATTAATAGTTTGGCTAAAAAGTAAACAGGGTCTCTGCCTAAAAGACAAACTATCTAAAAGTGTCGTGAAAATGGCAACTGTTTAACTGAACACATCCCAAAGTCTTGGACCTGGCATCCAAGGTCCTTGCTTGTTCATTTGTTCTTAACATGAGGTCTTCATCTTAGCTTCTAGCCTGGTCAAGTTCAAATATAACTGACATGTTTCTATGATTGTGTGTACATACCATGTCTTC
Organism: Ellobius talpinus; assembly: GCA_001685095.1. Classification (NCBI taxonomy): domain Eukaryota; kingdom Metazoa; phylum Chordata; class Mammalia; order Rodentia; family Cricetidae; genus Ellobius; species Ellobius talpinus. Next base: position 22,832 of record LOJH01004205.1, on the reverse strand, counting down.
AGGCATGCTAACTCATGGTATGGCTGTCGCCCTGACTCTGAAATCTACTCCCAGTTTCCTTCAGACAGATGGGCACTTCCCAGACTATGTGTATCTGGCTCACGTGTACTCTGTAAGGTGCTTAAATCCATTTTCCGGTACACATTGCTACATTATAAACATAGTAAGCCACTGCCTTTGTTAGTATTGGGTAACTCAGAAATGCTTTGTATACTTGCCTCAAGATGGTATAAGTCTAACTCAGATTGGAAAGATGCCCCAGAGGGGAGCTGCTGCTCTTGATGTTTTCAGCAATAGATATAGATGCTGGCTACTTACCTCGCTCTTTTCTGTGGTTCCCACCTCGGCTACCCTCTGAGACTGAGATAAAAACTGCCAGGGCCCTTACCATTTCCACTTAGACAATTGGCCAGACATAGCCACTTCTAACCCTTCAGTTTGCCTCTGGAATGCTTTTTGACCCCTACCCTAGCTTTGATTTCCCATTGCTACCCCATTCATTCCTTTCCATTCAGCCAATACTGTAAATAACAGCCACTGTGGAGTTTATCCTAGAGCCCTTATCGTTCTTGCTGTTCAGCCCTGTACTCAGCCATGGCCCCTTGTGATCCATGCTCCTAAGACCCCCAGCCCAGGCCAGGCCTACCTCCCGTCTGGAGGGAATGAGAAACCTGGCCAGATGTGAGCACATTTGTGTCTGGCTTATCAAATCTTTATTTCTCTCCATTAACAACATCTTATTCTACAAATGCTTCAAGTGATCATACCCACTTCCTGGTGCTAACCACGTATGTCACAGCTAACATGCTTTCATTACTAGGATCAGTAATTGGGCTGAAAGTCTCTCCAAGATCAGCTCTTTCTAATTGGTGTGTTGAGGAAAAGCACAACCAGGCAGCGGGAGAATATCACTCAATAGGAGAATATCAATCGGCCTCCTTCCTGGTGAGACATGGTGGCGATCTTTTAGAAGACAAGGGGCCCTGTTATTAGCAGCCACCTGCTGCTTTTCATATTTACATTGTTTTGAGCCATTGGATATGTTCTTGCTCAGAATTTACTTGTTAATGGTGATGAAATAGTCTCTGAAATGAGTGAATTTGATGCAGTATTTCACAGCTTCATCTCCAGGGTGAATCTAGCCCATGCAATAAACATTTTGCTGTGGTGGCTATGTTTGCTGGAGATTTTGTGAGGCGGGATATAAGTTCATATATCTCAAATTGTCATTAAACTCAATCTGGGAGAAGCAAATGAAATGTACTTAATTTTTTCTCTGGGAGATACAGTGTTCCCTTGAAACATGGAAAAGGAACATAGTCAATAAACCGTATTATTTTACCTTCCTTTTTGACAAGTAGAAAGTATATTTTAAAATATGAAGATATTTCTAAAGTTAAAATCTCTTCAGAAAGTAATTGCTATTTTAGCTTTGTGGTATTTCATACAAAGAGCAATTTTAGTTGATATGCTTAAAATGGAAAAAGCACATGCAATTTGGAAACGATTTTTTTTCAGTCAAATTTCCATTGCATATGTAGACAGTGCTAAAGGTGCCTTCTACAGCTGTTCGAATAGACTGAGAAACCCAGCTCTAACATTTAGGGTAACATACCACACAGTTTTAAATATATAAACCTTGACTTTGGTTTGGATAAAATTCCTTGGGTTCTAGGAAACCAGTCTTTAAATTTGTTTAACATTTTGTGAAGGCAGTTAATAGTCAGACCAAAGGACACTCTATTTCTGGCATTGCCTGTCATCCTGTGTGAGAACGGCAAGTGTATTTACTTACTTGCTTTTTAGTTAAATTAGTTCTTTGACAATCTGATACATGTACATAACACATTCTGGTGACTTTCTTCACTGCTCTCTCATCCCCCTCCACCCCTACCAACCTATCATTGCCCATGTCCTTCCCAGATACATACATTTTTGTTTTGTTGTGTGACCAATTTCATTTCATCAGTGCCATCTGTGGTACAGACTGTTGGAGCCTGAGATGGTCACCGGCAGGTACACTACTGAAGGCAATGACCCCTCTCCCTTTCCTGGCATCTTTCACCAAGTCCCTCTTCCACCCTTGCCTGGCTGCTGCTTCTGCTGCTGCCTGGTTGCTGCTGCTGCCTGGCTGCTGCTGCTGCTGCTGCCTGGCTGCTGCTGCTGCTGCTGCCTGGCTGCTGATGCTGATGCTGCCTGGTTGCCGATGTTGATGCTGACTGGCTACTGATGCTGATGCTGCATGGTCTTGTGAAGACCCCATCCAATCATCCCTAGTTTGTTAAGAGTATGTGATTGCAATGTCTGGCATGGTCCAGAAGATGACATTTCACAGTCCTCCCTGTTTTCCATCTCTTCCAATCTTGACACCCCCTCTGCTGAAATATTCCCTGAGCCTTGTTCAGGGACGACCACTGAACCATCACTTGTTCTAAACATCTTGTACAGACATAAATCTCTGTCCAAGACAGGTATTTGGAAATTAATAATCATGGATAATTTTATTATAACACTGGGGCCTTATATACATTCCTATTTAAGGCACTAACATAATAAATGGATAGCAAGGACTCTAAGTGGCTCTCCTCCCAATTAATGTGGACAGTGTGGGCAGAGCACTCAGCTGAGGCACAGATGAAACAACCCAGCTTAGTCTCCATGTAGCCTTTACTGTAGAACCCAGTCAGCACTTGGGAACTTGCTTGGCATTGTCTGACTCTGCCCTAAGATGCAGTTATGGGTGAGTTACCCAGCCCCCATCCCTGCTTTTTATTTTAAACTTTTAAATTGATATCCACATAGCCTGGAAGCTGCCAACATTAGTCTATATACTAGAAAACGTCCCACCCATCCCGAAACTGCTCAGAATAATACCTCTAGGAAGACACTGAGACAGCAAAGCTCTTTAGGTAAAATTCTATGTAAGAAGCTCTAATCAAAGAGCAACGTGAACCTTATCCTCTATTTTTTTTTAGCACAGTATATAGAGTCGGTTCCTTAAGGCACTCCTCAAGAAGCAACGTCTCAGAAATGTCCTCTGCATGGATGATCAGGAAGATGCTCAGCACACATTCTGCCTAAGCAAAGTATTTGTGGTGTGGAGGAAGGGCACGTTTACAAAATCAAATATAAAGTAGGAACAGAGGACTTTGTGTGCTCTTCTGAGTGAGTCATTCATGAGCTGCAATTCATGCTAGCTCTAGTGAACTTAGGTGAAAGTCTAAGTGGTGCCTCTTCCCTGGCTCCTTGTCTCCAGGTATCTTCCTGTCTGTCTTGTCCTCTGTCCAGGGTCTGCCCATGAGAAGCACTGTCTGCACAGTCAAGTAGCCTTGGCGTGAAGACAAAGACACTCATTTTGTAACTTCAGACATGTCACTTAAACTTTCTCAGACTCACTTTATTAATGTGTAATGTTGGCATATGATCAGCTTTAAGACTTTTCTCAAGTGTGTGATCTCTGAAAGGGTCTAGCACAAAACTAAGACACAATGGATTCAATGCTTGGCAGTTGCCCTATTGGTACGAGCCTCCCTGGATGAGCATGGCAGTAACTTATTCCCAGAGCAGTTCCTCTGCACAAGGCATTTCTTCAGAACGGCAGAACCCTCATGGCTCAAGCTGTCCATTTACCTGAGACATTCGATGCATCCCAGCAGGCTGTTGGGTAAGTCCATATCCTCTGTGGGAGCATTCCTTCTGCCCTTCAAATAAATATATAGGAAACTGTGAGCATCAAGCATGGCCTAGAAGAGCGGGTTCGAATAAAGGTTTTGCCACTTGCCAGCTGTGTGACCTGAGGCATATCACCACTTAATCCTTCATAGTCCAGGCTTTCCATTGCTAAGGTGGGGACAATAATATATCAACTGGTTCTTAAGAGGATTACGTGCTACAAGGCCTGCAAACGGTTGCTGTCAACAGCCAGCACTATAAAACTGTAAGTTATTACTATGATCCATTCTTTGCCCTTGTCATGGAACATGCCCCAAGAATGATAGAAATTTCTTAGCATTAAGCCACAAATAATAATTCACTTGGCCAACAATAAGTCAGAGAAATAAAGAAAACACACACTCATATCCACAATAGAACACAGGAACTTGGTGGTTCAAATACAAGTGTTCAGCATTCATCTGTCCAGCCTAGGGTGAGCGTCATCAAAATTATCAAAATAATACAGACAGAATGCAACAAGATGGTGACTCTCTAAGACATGGGGTCAAGTGAGAGAAGACAAGCACCTACGTTCCTACGGAAAGATGAGGAGCATGTACACTCATCAGAGTACTACCCAGTCTTTAAAAAGAATGGACATTTAGACAGAATGCAAAAGGTGGGTCTTGAGGACATTACAGTAAGCAGTATAAAGCAGTTACAAAGGACAAAGGATTCATTCTAGGAGCCTGTAGTACTCAGAGTCATGGAAGTGAAGCAGAATTGTGGCTGATAGGCTGTGGGAAGAAAAGAGTAAGGAATAAATCTTGAGTGAGTTCGATGGAAATTGAAAGAGTTCTGGGGATGATAGTGATTGTGATTGAATAACTTTTAATGTTTTACACATAAGCTATATGTATGTGCTTAAAGCTACAACACTGTAGAGGGTGGTTAGTAAGGATTATCAGAATGTGGAACCGATGAGACAAATGTCCCTGAGAGTAAAGAGGACACACATATATACACACCACACAAAACAGGGGATGAGCAGAAGAGAGAGAGAAAGTGTGTCTCCTTTATTCCCAGAGACATTTGTCTCATTGGTTCCACATTCTGGTAATCCTTACTAAACACCCTCTACAGTGTTGGTGGGCTTCGTGTTGAAGACCTTCAAAGAAGAGACTGGGGGCCTTGAAGAGAAAGAAATTCTGTCTCTAGACCATCTTTCCAATCAATACTGCAGCAACAAGTCTTGCTGGAATTTCTAATCCGTTAGTTTTCCCTGGAGGTTTATGACTTCATAAACTTTCAAATTACCCTAGACCCCTAAGCATGTACACACAATTTTGACTGGTTCTGTTCTTTCCTCAAGAATTCCAGCTAACACATCTATGAAGTTGCTTGAAATTATCTAGGAGCCCTTATGAAAATCTAGACTCTTAGACCACACTCTGGTCTCCCTGAGTCAGAATGTCTAGAGGTAAGAGCTGACAATAAATAACTTTTAATGTTTTTCACGGGTAACTCTCATGCTCATTTCTGCCACAAATTAGAGATATTCTTCAGTGACATCTTAATCTAGTTAGATAACCAAATGAAAAGGACACTTCAAACTGCTCACAAGCCTTTTTTGTCCTTATAACTGAGTAGTTTTTCTTTAAATAATGAAAAAGTTAAAAGCAGGCAGGCTTGTCAAAATATAAGTGTCACGGAGGTACTTGTTTGAACATTTGGGACCCCAGCCACCAACAAATTCTGACTGTGTGCCTTTATCAGGTGTTGCTCTATATGATGCAGATAAGGATAATAAAGATAAGAAAAATCTGTCCCAAGAAGCTTACATGAGTTCTGGAGGGCCTCAGTGAACATCTAACTCTACAAAAACCTTCAATTCGGCTTATCTCTCCCCCACAAAAACTGTTCAGCTGATCATGCATTGGACTTTGGCCAGTGTATTAAAAACAAATACCAACAAAATAAACCTGTAGGTCATGTGTGCACTTTTGTACCTCTAATTCACTGTTCCAAAGTTGAGCAGCATGCTGGTTGATTAAGACAGCTGCTGAGAATAGAAAGTACTGGAAACCATAATAAGCAATTAGCTCCAGTAGACTGTGAATGCCAATGAATGATGCAGGGCTCTTCACAACATTCAGCCTTGCTCTCAGCGATTACAAATATTACATAGGCATAGGTTTTTCAATGAGGAAAAACTGTGGCTGAGGGCTCATTGTAGAAAAAGTCTGCTAATTGATTCTTTTTGTCCTTTACAGGACAAACTCCATGAAAAAAAAGTCAAGACTCCAATTTGCTTTCTTGTCCACTCACCAGACATTCCTTAAACAGGGATTTTATTGGTATCTGCCTCACAGATTCTGTCGGGGGCAAATGGAAATCTAAATCCTTCAGCACAATGCCAGTTTTCTCAGGAATGCCAGCTGACATTGTTAGTATATGACATCATCATTGACTGGCTGTTCCTCCAGCAACTGAGATGCAAGACAAAAGAGATTCTGCCATGGCACAGCAATCCTAAGGCACAGAAGGGGGAAGGGCAGCATCCAAAGGGGTGATGTGCAGTTCTTAATATTGGGAGAGGGCCTAGGAGTGCCCCTGACAGAAGTCCTCTGGAGTAGAGAGAGTGAGGAAGGAAAGTCTGAGGAGCCATCAAGGAGGATTTTGGTGTGACTGCAATTTTCCAAAGGCAGTTTCAGGACAAAATATTTGATAACTGTAATAGTAATATTTAATTCTTAAAATAATTTCTGTGTTAAAAGTAGCCGTGATAGCATTGATCATCCAAACTTTTGTACACAATTCAAATATGTGAGAATATTCTTGCTAGTATTGTTCCATGTTGTTCAACATGGTAGCCACAGGGTATTTAAATCGAAAATAATTACAATTGGAAAAATTTTAAAATATGTTACTTGGTTGAACAGTCAAAAATTGTGTGTTTAATATGACAATTACTTCTTTGTACAGCAGTCAGTCAGAAATGAACATTCTCACCATCCTACGACATTCCACTGCAGTGTGTCTTTAGTCTTACACAGTATCTTCCCATTCCACTGCAGTGTGTCTTTAGTCTTACACAGTATCTTCCCATTCCACTGCAGTGTGTCTTTAGTCTTACACAGTATCTTCCCATTCCACTTAAAGCATTTCACAGTGGAAATAAAACGAAATCAGACAAACAAACTTGTCCAACACTGTGATGGAATTATCCAAGTAATTCACTGGCCTATCAAGAACTTTAATTCAGTGCACAGATGTTTCCCAGCAAGACTTAGGCCTCATTATAGGAAACATTCTTTTGTGCAGCAAAGTTTTGGAATTGTTGCATGGGGTTTTTGCAAGTGGAACCTGGAGTCATGCTAATGTTCCAGTTGTCTCATATTTCAGCAGGAACTTAAGGCAAATATCTACTTCAACAGATTTCCTTCTGAAGGAAAGGAAATCGGAGTAGACCTTACTTGAGGAGTGAATTCAGAAACAGAGGAAATGCTGGTGGGAATGGCCATTGTTGTATTAACTCGAAGAAAGTGACTTTTCAGGGCTGGAGAGGTGGCTCAGAGGTTTTAGCACAGGCTGCTCTTCCAGAGAATCTGGGTTTGAATCCTAACATCCCCATGGTGTCTCCCAACAGCATTTAACCCCAGTTCCAGAGGCGCCTGTTCCCTCTTTTAACCTCAGTTTCCAGGAACACATGCAGAATTATACCCATAAAATAAAATATTTTACATATACACACATGCAGGCAAAACACCCATAAAATAATAAAAATCAATAAATCTTTAACAAGAAAAAAGTGACTTTTATAAATTTAGGGAGCAAAAAAGTTTACTTTTCATCTTTTGACAATTTTTAGTATATAAAATTGCATAGCATATTAATCTTAGTGTGCTGTTTTGAACGAGCATGAGGCACAAAGAAAATTGTTTTGAAGCAAAGACCCTGGTATTTACACGGCTATTAAAAGCTGGGAGGGGACAATTTGGAATCTAGATAAAAATCCTTTATACAGTGAAGTGGGAGGTGGTCCAAGTGTTTAAATGCTTCTTGCTCCCACATGGGGGCCCTATATGTGAGAAAGCCTGGATTACAGGATAGGCTCATGGTTCCATGATTAGAAGGCAGACAGAGGAATCTCCAGGGTATGCTAGGCAACCAGCTTAGCTGACCCTGAGCCAGCTGAGCTCTAAGCCAGGGATCACAGTTTTTCCAAGACTCTGTGGATAGCTCCTGAGGACAGCACCAGACTTCTAGACTCCAAATACACAAGTCCATGTATGTGCCCCCCTACATGCACATACTCATATATGCACTTGAAAATATATGCGCTTATATATAAACACACATACACACATGCATTCTGCCTACATATACACACATACATATACATTTGAACACACAAGTGCTCATATATACAAATACACATACACACACATGCACCTTGCCTACATATACACACATACATATACATTTGAATACACAAGTGCTCGTATATATAATACATATACACACATGCACCCTGCCTACATATACACACATAAATATACATTTGAACACACAAGCGCTCATACACACACATGTGCCCCTCCTCCCACATATATACTTGAACACATGCAACACATATATGTACATACATACATGCACCCCAATATGCACAACTCATATATATATTTGAACACATATGCACAAACACACACACACATTTCCCCCACATACACATTTGAACACATGCACACATGTGTGCACGTGTGCACACACACACACACACCAATCCTCCCCCCACATGCACATACATACTTCTTTCAGGTAACTCAATTTTGAAAAGCTCATATTTTATTTTTGAGTTTGCTCAGGCCTCAGACAACTATCAGGTATGACTGATTTTCTTTTCCCATAAAAATGTATGAATTTTGCCTCTATAAAATTATGCATCATTGGTTTCTTTTTCTATTTTTTCTTTCTGTTGAATAAAATTCATAAGCAATTGTCAGTATAAAACTTGGATATAATCAGGTAAGCCTTCAGCAATAGTCTAGTGTGCTCTTTCATTGATTCCAGGGATGCAAGTCCCACCTGGAATTCCTCTATTAGTATTTAGTGTGTTTCCTTCTTTTGTTTAATCTATTGTATGCTATGTTACCTAACAAATATTTTGGATTTTGTTGTATTTATGACCTAACTCTAAAGTTTTTGTACATTAAAGTATTATTTTTTCAGTATTCTCATTTCTGTTAATCTAGTGAAGAAATTCTCACCTACTAACATTCACTGAAGGTGGTAAAATGAGAGCAATAAATGCCGGTCAGCAGCCAGGAAAGTGCGATGGCCAGGGAGGCTTTTGTTTCTACATTATACTTTGTAAACAGTGTGTTGAAAAGACTTGCTTTCCTGCTAACATTTTTTTAATGAAAAAGACTCTGCCTTTTCTTTCTTTCTCCCACAATGAATTACAACTTTTTAACAAATGTGGTTTGTTTTCAAACAATACATCAACTCTTGATACTTATACACTGTGTTCACTATAATGCCTGTCATATCTTACTATGCCACAGGAATGCTGGAAAGGAAAAAGATCAGGTTTGTAAAGCTGTTTGCTAGCCAAGGTAGTCAGAAAGGCAGCTCTTCTGAACTCCAGCAGACACCAGCAGGCAGGCCTTTTCCAGGAATGCTGTCACAGGGAGAGCATTTTCAGGCTGCCTACCTCACCAAAGAACAGCACTAAACAGCAGTGTTATGGCCTGAAGCAGAAGAGGGCCTGGCCCAAATACAAAAGCAGCTTTGGCCAGGTCCAGGGAAAAGGCACATTGATAAATAGTTTCAGGCTCTGTAAATATTAAACAAAGTCCACATTAAGCCATGTGTGCCTTTGCTGTGAACAAAGGGTAGGCTCTGCTGGATCTGGAAGGCAGATGGGATGCTGGGACCTGGGGTGCTGCCTCATTCACTACCAGAAGGCCGGGCCCCCTTTCCGGCCAGTCTGAGTTCAGAGTTTGATTTTCTTTCAAAAGGTTTTCAGGGCTAGCAGAATGTGACCTCCATGATGTCCTGTTCTGGCCTGGCTCTTTCACCACAGGCTTTTGTCATTCTGATCTCCAGCTAGTTCTCGAATATTGCCTCCTCTCTCTACATCCAGTCACAGGTTTCATGGGCAGGTCCCTTTGCCCTGTCAATATATCCCTGTCTTTGCCTACCCTGCTTTCCTGGGCCAGGCCTCCACACCTCCCCCATCCTAGGCCCTGCTAAGCTCTCTATCTTACCCCTTCAGCATTAGTATCTCAAAGCTTCTCAAGATCTGAGCCTATATCATGAGGTCCTGGAATTCAAGTGACCCTGAGAAATTCTGGAATCCATGATTCCAGTGCTCATCTGAGAACAGATTGACAGGGAGAGAGTAAAGCTGACTGCAAAAGATAGACTTTTGCTCCTCTGTGGCTAACTTCTTTCCTGGTTCTCTCTCCCACAACCCCTCTCTCAGAGGACAACGTGGTTGTCTTTAAACTATGTAATTTTTGGAATCTGTGTACTTAAAAATGTTTATCCCAACGAAATGACTCCATTAGTAGAAATTCTAGTCTGAGCGGAGGAGAATGGGGGATCTTATAGGCTACACGGAAAGGTATTTTAAAGCCATTTACTCAGTCATTGTTTACTGAGTAATTATTGCATAGTATTTACCACTTTAAGCAACTAGAATGTAAGTCAAAGGCCTGGTGGGGTCTACTACTGTTGTTTTGCTAGAGGGATATGGCATCCAACTGCCTTCTAAATATTCCTGTTGCTATCCATAGATCTGGGTGGCTCTCAGCCTTGGTCAGGGAAACTTTGACGCTGAGCAGCAGTCAGTGCAGAGACTCATGAGCAGTCAAAGTGTCGAGAACAAGTGGATGTTGAATGTTCAGCCATGAAGAAGACATTTATATCTGTCCCTGTCCGCAAAGGCTCAAGGAATATTTTGGAAAAAATATGGAGGGAATGTAAGAACCCGAGGACAAGGAGGAAAACTATGAGATATGCTGTAATCTGGATATTGCACAGTTGCTGCACTAATAGCAGCTGTGGTTACCTGCATAAGATTGATGCAAGATTGAGCCCATCATTATTCCAGCATGGATGAGGGAGGGGCTCAGGCAGGTCTACCCCCAGCTGCAGAACTGTTGTCAGCTAATGCTTGCTGAGGAAGGTGGACCTGTTTTCTTTAGTGGTGTAGCCATCGGTAGGTTGCCCACACTGCAGTAGGCAACCTCATCCTCATGAAGGCAGTCCGAATTAAACGCCTTGGGTCATAAAAATAACCCGTAAAGACACAAAAGCAGAAGAGGAACTTCCTGGGAGGAGAAAGGGTTTCATCAGGGAGGTAGAAAAAGTGGTAGGAATTGAGGTGAAAACTATCAAAATTCACTATAGACATGTATGACATTATCAAAGAAAAATACAAATGTCTAATAAATATTTACTTGAAAAAGAGAAAAAGAAATGTGTATAGGATTTTGAGCAGCACCAAAGAAGGGATTTTCCATAGGACAAATTTGGGGTGTTCAGGGGACTTTCCAGGAAAGAGGTTGTGCAATGAGGCTATACGGGGTTCTTACAGGCTGTTGGCTGGGAGGGGAGCAGGTATACAGAGCTCAGGATGTGAGAAACAAAGGAGGATAGGGGAGGAGGTGCGGCACAGATGCTTCAGGATGCACTGAGCCAAACAACTGACATAGTCTGAGGCTGCAGAGTTCCACAAGGACTTGAACAAGGCAGGGCCAGACGTGCCATACCTACAGGGGCCAGCAGCCTGCCACTGTGGACAGCTGGGCCCCATGTAAGCACTACCATCATGGTCCTGTGGTTTGGTCAGGGCTACCACAGCTCTCTGTATCCAGGTGAAGGAACCGAAGCCACACGTTAAACAACTCCATGCAGGCCTGGTTCCTAGGTCTGACGCAAGGTTCTTCATGTAAATAGGTATGTCTTAACAGCACTTTCCCCTCTCTCATAAAGGGCTTTCTGGTTAGAACCCAGATGGGAGGCTCAAGGAAGCTAGGGAGGAGCACCTCCCTGGGTAGGCTGGTGAAACCCTGTGTTTAGTTGCAGACAGGGTGAGATCTTCAGGGGAAAGAAGGCAGTTCTGACTCCACCTCTGTGATCTACACCCTAACTGGGACATGGAACCACCAGGAAACTCCTGCCTGACATATTCCCTAGCTGGGTCTAAGCATTAAGTTTTAAGAAGTACCTTAGCTAATTGTAGCATGTGGCCAGGGTGCGTAGAACTGCTGGTTTTTGGAGGAGGTGTCATTATCCTACAAGTTTCCTCCTCCTTGGCTTTCATCAGTCTCTCTTCCTGAGTGTTGGGTGATTTTTAGGTCCAAACCACCGGCATGGACTCAGGCAAACTCTCCAGGCATCTGCATCCAGGCTTATATATAAATAGGTGGAGGGCTGAACTAGGCAAGAAAGTTCCGAAACCTAGGATGGGATTTGGGCTGACACATGTGAGCCTAGAGACAACTGTCTTCTCTGTGGGGTTAGCCTGGGAACTGAGGTGGGGAAATATCAGAGGTAAGCCTACTCCACTGAAAAGTTTAATGGGGGAGGATGCCATGGACTTGTTCACTAAGGCCCTGGGGTGGGTGATAGGGGTGGGGGTGGGTGATAGGGAATGGGGGTGGTGGAAGGTTATAGACTATAGTAGACTGAGTCCACTCTTGCAGAGCTCATTCTGGTTTCCTACAGTCAGGCACTTCTTGTGGTTTCTAGCTTAGATAGTAACTCTGATGCCAGCCCGGGGACCCCCAAGGCAGATCCTATTCAATCATTTAATTAGTTCTTAGAGTGCTGGGATCAAACGGAAGGTCTTGCACATATGGGTAAGCATTCTACCACTGGGCTATGACCCTAGCTTAAGCTGAGTGTTAAATATCTTGAAAATGAAGTCCTAAGAAAATAGGTGTTACCTGGGAACAAGGGTAGTGCTTAGAGTGGGGAGGAGGCAGGATGTTGATCAGAGCACTCCCCAGACAAGAGGAAACCAAAAAGGGGAGGAGCACAGAGAGCTGGGGCGGTTGAGGAGGTAATGAACACCAGCAATCCACTGGAACCTGAACAGACCCGGGTGGGCAGATGTGGAAAGCCCCAGCGATGGGGGCGCTCCCTCTCTCACACAGGGGCTCCTGTTGGGTGCCACACACCTGCTAATCTTCTCACCGATGGGACTGCCACTTAGTCCTCAGCCAGTCCTCAGGCACTGGACCAGATTCCATCTTGGCTGGGACACTACCTCTTCTTTCACAGCCAGTTAATTTCTCCTTTCTTTGTACGGCAATGGATTTATTGGCATTTCTTGCCCAGGCCAGACATGCTGTTTAGTAGAGTTCATTGTTTTTTCGCCCTTGTCTGGAAGGCCCTCCCTGAGAGAGCCTATGCCTTCCTTTCTTGCGCTGGATTAATCTTAATCCATGCGCGATTTTTTTTCCCAACGGGGACTCTCGTCTTCTGATTTATCACTGTGGCCATCCCAGCAGCTCCCGTTCTTTGTTTTTCTCCACGTGATTCATGATCCTTCTAAAACCCCTCATGTTAGTCTCCCACACCACAACAGCAGAGGCTTCTGCTCTCTGCTTTGTCTCCAGAAGCTAACCTTGAGATTGATATACAATAGGTGCTCAGCCTTTCCTTATGAGTGCTAGGGCCGCTGGGTGAGGATCTCATTCTGTCATGATTCTCCCCTGTTCGTGTCCTGGTATCGCTCACACTGTCTTAGGACGCAATGTTTCTGCTGTAGTAAAGGAAATTGGGCATCAACTAGGAACCCGTCAGCTTCCTCCCCAGGGCCACTTCATTTTCGTTTGGTGGACTGTTGGCCACAGGGATGCGCAGCACTTATGTTGTGTTTTTGGCACTGCACCACGTGTTACAAATCAAGGGATTTCCGGCCATTTAAAGCCTTGCTTCGCTCAAGTGCAGACTGCTGTAGGAAATCCCCCCTTTCATTTGCATATAAGGCCTGGGGACATTTTTCACATTTGGCTCTCACCACCTTTTGCTTATTTTAATTATGTTATTTATGGAGTACCCAAAGTCCTGGTGTTTTCTTTATGAAGGACTGTTGGGAGAGAGAATATTTTTTCAATATTTCACCATTTATTTATTGCTAGGAGTGGATAATGTACTCTGCTGAGGGATTATTACCAAAGGTTCCTTTACCTAAATTGGGATGTGGGTACGGCAGTAAACTGCACCTCTGTGCTCTCATTCCAATGCCTCTGATAACAGCAGCAGCAGCCTAAGCAGAGACCTGAGAACTCTCCTCTAGAACACAATACCTGGAAAAAGAGTTTTTTCCCCTAGCAGTAAAATTTCACTTCTCCCCTCACCTCTCAAGTATCCCATCTACAATTTGAGAGTACAAAAGCGGCACTAGGTGGACTCAGCTCTTGGGTGCTAGTTCATGGCAGCACACGTGGGAAACCCTTCTGTTAAGGTCATTGAGAGCCACACACACTTACAGATGGCACGGAAAGATCTTCCAAAGTTCTAGATTAAGTTTACAGAGTGTTCCATTGCCAGAGTACCAAGTACTGGGCTTGGGGTTGCATTGTTCCCTGCTAGATTGGCACAGCAGTATAAAACTGGCCATACAGAAGACCGACATGCCACACAGTGAAGAAGACTGAGAAAGCCTTCCCCGTGTGACTCTAGTGATCCCCCTTCCAGGAAAAGACGTCCTTTTCCAAGGTGAAAGGTGAACTGTCCTCTGAACAAAGTCCTAGCCAGACACTGGAACTTTCTCTTTGTTTTCTTGTTATCTATGGGAAATAGACAAGACCAGAGTTTCTCGTGTATGATAGCTAATCTTTTTTCTTTCATAAATGGCTTTATTTCATGATATCTTTATCACAGAAAGAAAAGTGACTAATGGGGGAATATCAGTCTTTTGGGTAGATATATTATCCAACATATTGTCAGGGACACAATATAGCCAGTCAGTAAGCAGTCAAGAGCTAAGGTGTGGAATTAAGTTCTGGCTGGAATTCATGAATGAGCTAAAACCCTAAAGGTCAGGATAAAGTTCCATTCCCATGTCTTCCTGCCCATTGCTATATTATGACTCACATTTGATCTTGTCACAATTGTTTTTTTCTCACCCATCCGCTTCATCATTGCCACGTGCCTATCATAGTTGGACTTGGCCATGCCCAGTGTGTTGCATGATTAATATGCCCAGGGGCAGAAATTGGAGTTCAACCTGAAGGTCAGAAAATCAAAACAGCCAGTCACTGGGTCTTACCTCTGCCCCAATCTGAAATGGAGATATTGCTTCCAGGAATCTCAGAAGGAGACCATGAGAGCTGTCTTCTTCCATCTTATATTCCTCTCTAGTGCTAGGATTAAACGTGTGCTTCTACCACCGGTTTCTATGACAAACTATTGTGGCTACTAGGATTAAAGGTGTGTGTCACCACTGCCTGGTCTGTAAGGCTGAACAGTGTAACTGTTTTACTCTCTGAACTTTATAAAAAGCTTTATTTATTAAAATACAAATGAAATAGCAGTATACAGTATCAGCAGGATTTCTGTCCCATTGGGACTTGGTCAACTTGAAGCATGTAGTTTCATTCTTTCTTTTATAAAACCTTTAAAAATAATAACATTTTCTCCAATGAGTATGAATATAATTAAGAGGATTTGAATTGGAATGAGTCTTCATAAAAAGCAACTGGTTAAAAGAAATCAGCCATTGTAGAATAATGGAGGTTACCTTGAAACATAATCAGTGCTGTTAGGTACAGAAACCTCATGCAGTTGAGATGTCCTTGCAACTCCCCAATACACGCTAAAGGAGACTGAAAACATATTCTAGTCCAGAGAAACTGAAGGATTTTATCCCAACTACCACTTTGGCTTTGACCTAAGAAGATTGAATACCCCCTTGGTATCATGATTGATCCTCCCTTAGGACTTGTTTTAATCTACCAGGGCTGTGACAATTGCACAGAAACACTGTTCATTAATGTTAGGCTGTGCTGTAGGATGAAAACTGTGAACTGGTTTTCCATGTGGCTAAAACAGTGCAGCTTTTTTCCTGCTATGGCTGAAAACCAAAATGCTTACTCTAGTCTTTCCCAAGCTTTAAGGCTTTCTGTGGATGCAGTTATCCACAT